>JAQFYB010000827.1:0-42867 GCA_034694085.1 Pogonognathellus longicornis
ATATCACATTATGTGACGTCATTTGGGGGAATTGGGGGAAGAATCGAGCTTCAATTTTATTTCTGCAAAAATATTTATTTGCGCTACCTGCTATACACAGATGCAGTGGAGAGTAACCCAGGAAACTTTATAAGTAGAAATACATTGGGTAGGTACTATATTAGTATGCATTTAAAATATTATTCATCTCCATTGCATGGAAAGCAATTTTTGATAGTTACGTATTTGCATGTGCTATAGAATATAAATGCAGATATTTGCAACACATTCTACCTCAAGTGATTTAAAATGACAAATCGAAGCAATAATTCAAATTTATATACTAACCTTCCTTTTTGATTTATAATGATTTTAGTTTATTGTAGATTGCAGTCTAGAACAAATGGCAGAATGACATTTTCGGTATAAACTATTACAGCTTTGTTTGATGGAGGAACATGAGTTTGCCAGAGGGAGGAGTTCAACCAGTTGTACAACACCAGAACAGCTTACTGGAATTTATTTCCTTGCATTTGTATGTATGTATACCAAATTAAATTACTTTACATTGGACATTCATAAAAAATAAAATTTATATAAAACTTATGGTACATTTATTTATTTTCGCAACGTTTGTAGCTTGTCTCTTTTCGCATTGGAATTTTGATTGCGTAATTTTTTATATCAATTAATTTAGTATTCACTACGCCATCCTCTGCCCCGATGCCAACCACCACCTCCTTGGATTTCATGATGGTGATGAAAATGATGATGATTGTGTTTGTGACGATAATTGTCTCCATCCCGCTCCCAACCACCTCCCCCACCTCCATGTCCACCACCTCCTCCATGCCCGTGTCCACCTCCTCCTCCATGCCCGTGTCCACCTCCTCCTCCATGCCCGTGTCCACCTCCTCCATGTCCATGCCCGTGTCCATGACCATGAGAATGTCCATAACTTATACCATGTCCATAGCCATGACCATGACCGTGGGAACGATGACCGTAATGTTTATATTTGTGTCGGGGTCTGTGTTTTGAAAAAACAATCACTGGGGCATAGCCTATGGTGATCTTTTTACCCTTTTTGTAATAGCCATCCGACTCCGATATATCAATTAGACACACGACGACAATTATTCCAATGATGATAAGAATCTAAAAACACGACAAAGAAACATTTGCATAAATTAATAATGCAGACATGCACGTGTTAATTAACAAAGTAAGGTTGATGAGTAGGTGTAATTATGAAAAAGTATTTATATAATATTATGGCTGATTTGTATTTGAACTTACGTAATGCACATTTTGGGTGGGTGCCATTTCATGTGAATTCGGAGTAAATTATTGTAAGAGGCCTGTTACGGGTGTATAGCAGTAATGGCAATATTTCATGGAATTTTATCAGGAGTGCATGTGCTAAGTTGAATCTAACACAAGCCACTGTCATAAATCTCGACTTAAATGACTTGGTACGAATTCTGTCAGTTAGTAGTTTATCAAAGCAAACCATATGTCACACAAACTCACAACTTAGCAGCAACAAACACAAGTAATTTATCAAAGGAAGATTTCATGAGTAAAAGTTAAGTCAGACTGCAACTTCTTCCATAAATCAACCTCTTTTATATCTCAAAGTGCATTTCATGTTGCACTCACTTAGTACATCCACACATGTCCTCCCAAGTCTCAACCAACAAAGAAACAGCCCGGAGCGTTGAAGAATTCATCTCCGTCCAAATGCCATACAAGAACATGCAATACAAATACACATCGAAAATACCTTTAAGTAATAGCTCCCGTAAGAAATGAATTGGCATCATATACATTTCTTGTTGAGGTAAGTATTGTATTAAATACATTACGAAGAATCAAAAGCTGTGTTTTAAGATAGGGATGTATTCTTAAGTTACAATTTGACAATAATCCCTGGCTGTTTGTCTAATTAACTTTCAACTCACTTTTCTTTTGCGTGTAAGCTAGCTTTGTTAAAATAATATTATTGATATTGTTTCTAATTCGTCTATACACACAGGGATCTAATTCAAGTCATCTCATCCCCTTCAAATAACAATGTACATTATTACCAGCGTGTATAGTCATTCTCATTCCTAGTATTTCAGAAACAAATTGCATTATTTGTATTCAACAAAATAAAGCTGCTGTAATAAAAATGAAAAAAGATGTCAATGAGTGCAATTTCAATTTATTTGACAGTAATGAGATATTCTTTTATCTACCCGTATGCAGCATTTCATTATGAAAATATTATAAGTATTTGCTTTATTCTTCCGTTTATGAAATACTAACTGTATTACGAGACGGTGCATTCAACTTTCGATTGTCACGATTATAGTAAGCTATAAAGGGATATTACAATAAAAATATTATTATTTCATTAAGAGTAAGACTCACGGAAATGAAAACGACTCGTGCTGATAATGAAGTTGAGATTACATATATGAAGATGAACCAATTGCTATCAAATATGTATTTAAGTCTTCTAAAGACGTATGGTTGAATGTACAGACGTTTTCTCATTCATCCAAATATGTAATACTTTCAGCATCAACTTTGTAGTACAAGCAGAATACATAATAGAAAAATGATTTAAGAAATTTGTTTGTATAACATGAGACTTTCCCTTTTCTTCCTGTGTGTTGAACTACTACATGGTAAATGGTGATGGTAATAATTTTAGTAGGAAAACGTGTGTAACAATTGCACATCTGTCTTTCTGTCACTGTCCAAGTGAGATGCTGTGTGTATGTATACCTATCGTAATTGCTATGTTGGTAGCTCAAGTGTTAAGATGGTTGTACACCTGACTGAAGTATGGATCAAATTATTATACGTCCATAACAATTTAATGTCATCTTATGAATAAATACTTATGCGTATACGGCAATACGAATCTCTTTTAGACCCCATGCATATTATGAGGCTCGAGCTAATTGTTGTATCATCTTTAAACTGTCGCTTTTAGTGTATGGTTTACAAAGGAACTACTATGTCATGTCTGCAATCTTTGTCTTTTTGCTGACTAATGTATTTTAATGATAAACATTTTCTTCGGGTATACAAGTAAATATATTGTAGGAGTGAAAATCTACTTGCTGTGTAATTACATGCAAAATATTATAATGAAAAATACTCCATGTGAAGTGCAAATAAAGAAATTTGTCATATTAAGTAGGTATAGTAATTGTAAGTTTATAAGCAATTAATTAAGCTAATTTTATTTCTGTGATTGTTCCTATTCTATTCTACAAGATGGCAAATCGTACGTACAACAATTAAAATTGTATTTCTGCTCATTTCATTGTGACAGCGATGATTGTATGTGTGAATTTTAAACTATTTATTGCATTGTAAACATAATTGCAGGTTAATTTTTCGTATTTCATTATAGAAATTGATTTGCATTAAATTAATGATGCTTTTAGAGGAGTGATTGATTTTTCTTTTTGATTAGCCATGACTATATTATTACAGTATGAATTTATTTTGAATATTGGCTTAGGTAATGTCATTATAGAAAATTTTGACAAGAATTTTGATAGTTATAGTGATTTGAATGATGTTTTAAAAGTCCGTTTGCAAGCAAAGCCTTAGATTGAAAATAACATTTCCGAACATATCTTCCTTCCGTGTCCAATGGGAATTTTCTAACTCGGGTGAAATGATGTCCAGAATGGTATCGAGAACAAAATGAACTTGGACATCCGGGAATTGAATCAAGCCTCCCAAATCTATTTCTTCCAAGTTAATATCTCCGTCGAAAACGACTTGCAGCTCATTTCCTGCCGGATTCAAATTCATTTCTGCAATATTTTCAATTCCACCGAGATTAAATACAGGCTGCATGTTAGGATCATCAATTATTGCTTGTAGCATACCCTCCGTTTCATCATCTTCATCATCTTCGTCCTCTGAGTCCTCCTCTTCGTCCTCTGAGTCCTCCTCTTCGTCCATCATATAAGAATCTTCAAAATGCATGTGGTTCCTAATTTCTGAAGGACTTAAATGATTTCTGTGTCCGTGTCTGAACTCATTTCTCATGCCATTAAATCTTTGAAGATGTAATCTTCCCCTCAATGTGTCATAAGTGCTCGTCGTGGGTGCATTTCCATCATCATGTGTTGATGATCCCCCCGGAGTAATTGTCGCATTGGTGATTTGGGAACCATTAATCAATTCGGGCTGATCATTACTAGAATTATTTGTGTCTGGTGATTCATTATCATTTTCTGTAGAAATTATTGTATGTTGTTCTTCCACTATGATTAATCCATCACGAATACTATTACTACTATTTGTCCTATCCAATGCGGATCTTACAAGATTATTCTCTTCTTCAGAGGAGGAAGATGAATCTCCTGATGAAGTTGAATCCGTATCAGAATTCCAGCCATCCTCCCACTCACTTTCTTGTGTAGGATCATCTGCCACATTATTCTCAGATGGCAATCGCACTGTTGTATTTTCCTGAATCTCCATCATTTCTAAAATCTGTTTTGCATCATGTCGATCTCTTGCTATAAATCTGACTATGAGGACAGACATTAAAGAACGCATTTGAAATACGTGGTGTAAGCAATTGACATCCACTCCATTCCCATTGCCTCTCCCGGTTTTAAATAATACCAGTGTTCTCAATTTGTTCAACTTTCGAAGCAAATGTAAGATATCTGCTGTGGGAGTAACGGTATTGAACAAAATCAAGGATGTTAAAGATGTAGGAAGATAAGTAACATTTTTCACGAGAATCTCATGTAAAACATCATTTGTATTGTGAAGACAAAATTCTTCCAATTTTGTGCAAGTATCGAGTACAAAACAGTCAAAAGGTGTGCTAAATTCTCCGCGTACAAAAAATTGAAGTAAACTCTTGCTTGAATTTTGACAAATATTTTCCCAATTAGATCCCGTCGTTTTGTCGTATGTTAAAGAAATATGATCCAAAGATGACTGTTGAGATATTAAGGGCACCCAGAATTTTAGATGGATTGTTGCTGAGGAAAAGCCGACTTTTTGTAATGTAAGGCTTTTAGAAATCTCATGAAGCTCTTTTTCAAGTGATAATAACCTTGTCAGTTCTTCATCCCCTAATTTCTCCTCAGAATCGAAACGCTGTGAGTTTTCGTACATAAAGCCAAGAAAAACGCTTAGTAATGTTGGATGCAACCTTAAAAAATTTGCGATGGTCCAAGAAATTGACGAAAATTTCATTTGTCTTGTCACCCATACTTGTAAAATCAGACGAGTAAGGAATGGGCTACATGTTGATTTTAAGACACTAACAATATTTTCTGTATGATTTTCATCGTTCGCACATACCCGTGGAGAAACTACCATTAATTTTAACGCACGTAGTCTCGTTAAATGAAATTCACGTTTAAGTAGGTTGAATTCTTCAACTGACTCATGCTTGCTTTTTAATTTGGGAAATATCAGACCACCCGTAAAATTGGCACCGACCATAATAAAAAAGTTTCTAAGATTGACACAATACAAAAGCACTTTCCTCGCGAATTGAGCACTCACGGCCCCTTCGAATTGAATAGTTTGCAAATACTGAGGGTAGAGAATCAATGAGTGAAATCGTGAAGATTTTTTCAGACCCTTATTAGTATCAACCCCTAAACGCGGCTTTCTTTCACTAACATCTCCAATGATTAAATTCCGTAGTGCCACGTTACTGTAAAACTTGAAGCGCTCTTTATTTTCATCCCCTTCCATAAGTTCGAATGGTAAATCAGTAATTGTGGCGTTGATTCCTAAGTAATGATCCACTAATGATTTAAGCAGGGGATGAGTCCGTCGAATTGCCAAAAGATTCTTAGCATCCAATCTTTCGAGGATTTTTGAACGAATCTATGCAAAAAGAAATTGAGTAATGCTATTGTATGTAAAATAAACTGCAAAAATATACAACCTATTTGAGACAATCATTCTCTTACCTCGGGAGGTATTCTAAACATATTTGGCACATCCTCATCAACTTGAAAAACGTCATTACTCGGGGCAGTTACTTCAGCACTTGTGTCTTCCGAAGAAGGACTACTATTCCCTTGCTCTTGGCAAGCGTACATAATGATTTGGATCGGGAATAGGGATTAATTTTGTGTTTAATTATCTTCATACATCAAAAATTTGGAATCCTTAATTTGCTATTTGAATTTAGTTATACTTTAACATTTTATTATCTGTTTTTGTAAGTAGAAGTACCCTAAAGCGATTGATTACTTCCGAATATCATTATACGCCAAATTGGATTATCTATCTCTGTCTTACGAGTATTGTATTAATCCAAAGTTCCAATGTCCACTTTGAAGTCAACGCAGTCATGATAAATCTCCCTTAGTGATGAATCCCTTTATTTTCAAAATCATAGCAATCAATAATGAATATGACACCTCCAGTCTTCTCAATGCCGTCATTGCCGCTAATTTTATTATGGGTTATTCAGTTTTTCTGAAGACCATACTGAAATACTTTAGCTTACTGCAAATACGTTTCAATACCTAGTATTTAGCCAAATTCTCTAGCAGATTTGTCACAGTATGATTGTACATAAAAATATCACAAAAGTAAACGTTATCTGAATCTAAAATGCCTTTATTTTTTAAACATGTATGAAATATTATTCACATATAATAATGTAGAACCTAATGTCAATTTTTGTTCCAAGTATTGAAACAAAAAACATTTCAGTTACAGATTCAGCTATTTAATTGCAGTACAACTTTTATGTTTATGATCCCGTTCCATATGTGCGTATAAATACACCGCTGCCACAAACTAATGGTTTTGCTCTGCTAAACGTTTTCAATTATCTTTATTACCTACATTTACTTTAGCTATTGTGAATGAACCATAGCAGTACATATATCTAAATAGTTACATAACTAGATGCCTAATTTTAATGTATGTTTCTACAACATACTATTTTCAATGATAAATGAATAAATCGCAGATATTTGGTTAAGAGTATGATTGTACAGTATTATGTAATTTTATTATTCCGTTGTAAGTAGAAGTCCACATTGTATTGTAAGCATTTCTGAGGGAAACATATGAATGAGTGTAATCAGACTATTTTAATATCATCTTTACATCTTCACTTATTTATAACAATCAGTACAGATAGGTAGAGAAATACACCATCATCGTTTGTCATGTATATATAAGTAGGTACTAAGTATAGCAAATGTCACAGTATACAAATCAGTGTAAGATTCTAGTATAACATCAGAAAACTCGAATGTGGGTGCTATGTTATGTATGTATTTAGTATTTAGCCAACAGAGAAACATAACTCCTTACTAAGAATTGTGTAACTGTAAAGTAACAAGAAGTGTCTCATGTAGTTCTACAGATATAAATTTTGTTCTGTAATTTACATTGATTTCTTAAGCTCTAAGGGGAGGATTCTTGAAAGTAAAAAATTTAAACAGCTTCTGCAAATCCAACGCGATTGTTGGCAAGATCGAATTCAGTGTAATATTTTCCGATCATGATGTCCCCAAGAATCCAAATAGGACCCATAGGAGCAGGAACATCTAATCCAATAAACCCGGACAAACAAATGGTTTGTCCAAACTGACTCACTCTCAAAACGTAGTCTTTACCCTCCAATTCAAATTCCCGACCACCTAAAGTAAATTTCAAGTTGGGAAGATTAGGTATGCTGGTGCAATCAATCTTATATTCTCCTGCAACCAAAGGTGTAGCCCCAATTTCGTGATTCAGTCGTTTGATTTCATCAGATGGACCAGCAATTAAAGAAGTTCCGGTATCTGCAAATAAGAATTTATTTATACACAATTAATTATTAGCACAGCAACATGAATTTCTTTATGCTAAAAATTCTTTGAAAAATCGCCCGTAGAACAAAATAGGTTTATTATTATTATTATTAATTGAACCCACCAGCAATTGCTTGACATCCATTGGTACAATAATTTCCTCCATTGCTACCAACTTGGACTTTGTCCATTGTAAATTGCCAATATCCCTTCTTGTCAACAGGGAGATAAGTAAAATTGCCCTTGTAGTATTTTGGGTCAGATCCTCCCAATATCAATTCACCTCCAACTCCAGCTGCGGGGTCGCGGTTTAAGTAGAAAGAAAATACAGGGTTTGTAATAAGTCCTTGTTTAACCATATTGTTGAAAACTGGAGGGACTCCATCGACAGAAATGGAATCGTAAGCCATCCCTAGGATTCCATCGAATTTGGCAGCTACGAATGTAAGACCAGGTTCGTTCATTGCTTCGGCAAAAATCTGTTCTTTAACATCGATTCCTCCGAATGCGACAGTGTCTTGAGATAAAATTCCAGAGAGACTTCCAGAGCCATAGTGGATTTCAAATTTAGTTCCATTGGCTACGTAAGTGCTGGATTTCTTGCTGTCGTATTTATTGTGAACAAGACAAGCGATATTCGTCCAACCACATTTTTTGGATGGAACCCACAGATTTGAAGATCCTGTGTCAAACACGACTCTGAAAGTCTGTGGGGGAGTTCCGATTGTGATGGGACCATAGTATTGCGCATCTATAAATAAAATATTCCGAATTTAAGATTGCTGTATTTAGTGCTTATTTCACAAACACCATAAATAATTGTATAAAATCCTCAACATTAAAATTAGTACCTAAATAATTGGATAAAGGCTCGGGGTGGGGTCCTCCAAGTCCTGACCACCTGTGTCTCACAAGTTCAATTTCTGTTCCAACTTCCTGCAGAGCTCTTCTCACGGTTTGAATTTTAGTCAAGGGTACTCTGACAAGTTTTGGTTCAGTGGCTGCAGCCACTGCGACGAAGAGGAGTACAATAACTCCTTGTTGGAAATTCATTTTGAATATCAGTCAAGGTGGAATGCTTCTGGATAACTGAACAAAAAGAAGACATTAAGCCTTGTTTGGCTACTACTGCATTGCATGCTAAATTCATACATAATACATACTTCGAGTTAAATAAATATGTCCGTATAATATAAACAAACCTAAAGTTAACATAACATAAAACATCGTATAATGTGAGTCATAATCATGCATGATAATAATGATACATGTTTATTACAGATAGACCGTTCCACGGCCGTATCCCGAAGTCGATTTCGGGGAGGGAAATATCCAAACATGAGATTCATTAGTATCAATAATCGCGCGAAAAGTATGAGCAAATTTAGGCCAATATCAACCTAAAATACACCAAATTCGCGCAAATAATTTCATGATTTTTTGCCCTTTCAGGGCCTAATAACCTCTTTTTTAGGATTTCGGGGGAGGCAACCTTACCTACCCCCGAATATGGCTATGGACCTTTTAGATTAAGCAATCAAGTCAACATCATATGTACAGATATGTATAATATAGGTACAATAGGGAGTTTTTTCAATCTAAATTAAATATTATAATGCTATGCTATGCATGTCTCCTTCCATGTCGTTTACTTAGTGAACAGCAAATAATTCTATAGCACGAAGCAGAACTGAGAGTTCTGTAGCAATTTTAATCTGAGTTTTGCAAAAGAATGTAAACTGAGGTCAATTTTTTAAATGTATTTGTTAATAGAGAATGACTAATCTATGTTGAGTATTCATTATGCACATGGATTGTTTAGTTCGTGACTAAATCCTCGTACCACTTACTTACGGAAAATAAGATTAGAATTTAGTGTAGTCCTACACTAAATGGTGCCTATACCTATCCTACACTACTCTATGACTGACTATGGTTAATAGTATTAAGTAAGAGAAATACCAGTACGAGTAAATAGTTTGCTCATCTGTGTAAGTACACTATAGTTGAGTTTCAACCTTTAGCATGATTTTTATCACATATTATTAGTCTTGAGTACTACATCGCATCATTCGCATCCCATAAATAACAAGGTTGACACTTCTTTATGATAGGTATGTAATGTACATAGGATGAAAAACAACCATTTTCTGATTCGACAAGATTCATTTCGCGAGAAGCGCTACTGACTGTAACATTAGTTTACAAAGAAAATTCAGTTATGCCAATAAGACAGTAACTCGTATTATTTATAACTTACCAATAACATCAGAAAATCAGAACTAACAAGCGTAAATAGCTAAAAATTAAAGGTATGATGCATTCATGTGTCGTATGCAGACCTACATCATTCCTAATGTTGTGACACTCTCTTTATGTAATACACACTCTGATCTTTACACATGATGACAGTTTCTTTTCAGTAATTATAATTGAAAATATTAGTAAAATAAGTATCAAACTATAAATAGTAATTGAATTCCATTTCGTCATTGCTGTCTTACGATTGTTATGTACCATAAAATTGATTTGAACAAAACAATTCGATAATTTACTCAATACATATAATATGATAATCAACATGTATTACAGCATTGTCTATTTACATTTACAGGAGTGTGAATTTATTGTTTACCACATCATATTCTGATAATGATGAATTATTATTTGTGTCCATCCGAGCCAATAGTAAAGGCAGTGACAATGCGAATAAATGAAGTCTGTTAAAACATACGATGAATCGACGAAATGATAAACGGACAGTGACTTATAAGTATATGGGCTTTACTTGTATTTGTAAGGATGCTCTCTCATAATAACCTTCAGCTGACATTACATTTTATTCGTGTAGATAGAAACCAAATTAATGTCCCATCCTTTTCTTATCTCCTATGTAAGTGTACTCATGTCTTATTGCATTACAAGTCTTCTACCTCTATAACCTACTAAAACCTACCTAATAATTTACCTAATAACTGTGTGTCTGTGTCTACTAATACCAGTGCACAGTTACATGAACCCTTTTTAACATAAAAATCAAATTAATCATACACATACATACACCACTTGTGTTAGTGCATATTAGTATTGTACAAAATTGTATTAAAGTATTCTACAAAATTTAACTGCACTTACTAATGACTACCTAAGCTCAAAAATACATTCTAATCTTTATGAAATTAATGCAATGAAACCGATTTCTTTTGTGCTCTTTAGCTTCAGTTTTTACCTTAATATTAACGATTAAGTATTTAAACTATTTTTTAAACCAACTTCACTGTAAAATATGCATGCAGGGATATAAATGTAGTGAAACCGAAAATATTTATGTACAATGTGTATGTATTTTGTGCTTACCTTTGTTATAATAGCGAAATTCACGTTCTGTCAAAGTAACTGTCAATGAAACAAGCAATGAACTGAATAATCAGTCAAATGAGATTCTGCAACTCACTTGGATTTATTTTTTGTTTGTAATGTACATAATAAAATGTGTACTATGTATGTGTATGTAGTATATTAAAACATAACAAATTCGTATACCAAATACAAACCTTATAGCCTTATACAGTGAACCATACACACAAAATTGCAATTATTCTGTTCATGTACACAGTACAGACGGAGTAACACTTATATCTCTACATGTGTACTAACACTGCGCGTATATACTACTTAGGTACAAACTGCATACTGCTGTATGGAATGTGCCTACACAACTCGAACTGCTGTATATTAACTCTCACAGGCTACAATTGTATTTTCGTCCAGAGTGATTTAGGTGGTTCCAGTAAAAGAAGCAACAAACAGATGTCCTCGAACATGAAACCCAGCTTCTTGGAGTTACTTCTTCAGATAAAGCAAGACGCAAACAAATGTAAGACATAGGAACAGGGTGTTGATTCGATGTGAAGAAGTGAACGCAAATGCCAATTACCGTACATCGCAACAAATAAATTGTGTTATCAGTCAGTACCTGTCCAATGTATTTTTAAGCTAAGATAAGCAAGTTTTTTCTAAGCTATGACTCGTATTCTTAAGCGTTTTTTGCTCTAAATAAACAATCGGTTAGTCTTACTGTCTTACTCATGCAGTTTAATAACAGGATTTCAATTAAGGTTTAGCGCACACATTGTACGAATTTATTAATTGTGATTGTGATTTCATTTTGATTTACACTGGGATTCTATGAATTTATCAACAACTATTACATATCCCTTACCAAACATTTGGTTTTGCTTTACGAGCTCTTCATTGAAGAATACCACTTTTATAATTAGCTAATAAACCATTACAAATGACAATTGCTAAATATTTTACTACAGACATTTCTTTTTATCTATACTTTCCGTTTCCTATAAATATTTTTATACACTTTTTCATGACATTTTCTCACAGGTTGGTAATGACGGCTCAATAACACTTTCCGTTTTCTCGGAAGATTGTTCTGTAACTCTCTATTTCTGCTTTGGCTCTTACAATATTAAAATCTTTCACATTATAATATGTTTCAAAGAATGAAGTATTATTATTACTACATGTCAGTACATTATAAATTCTTTCAAAACTTGTTAACATTATAAAGCACCTTTATTTTAAACTTCTAGCACCTTATTTAACATCTACATATAAATCTACTATCGATTTCGATTTCAATTGTCTTCCTCACCTCCTAAAGCTTCCCCCCACCAGCCTCGAATATCTCCTAATCTTCTTCCATAATACCCTTCTCGGTGAGAATCCACACTTTTCTTGTGTCCGAACGGATTTCTTGTGGATCCTCTTTTATTTGAACTAGTGGCTTCAGGAGCATCAGCAACCCCTGCAGAAACAGCCGATCCGCCCGATCCTAATCCACCTCCACTTCCTCCAGCACTTCCTCCTGCACTTGTGACTCCTGCAGGTTGATTTTCATCCCAAGGAAGTGCATCCCCGGATCCAGACTGCCCACCAGCAGTGTCTTTGGCAACAAGGAATGACAATCTTTTTGTGTCGCTGCCTGAACTCACAGAGTCAGATCTGGAGGAGGAAGAGACGTTTGTAACAGACGGTTCGCTCATATCCAGAGATCTCCCCAATTTATATTTCATTGCAGATTTGTGTTGTTCAGCCCCCAAAGAGCCCGTTGTGGAACAAATGGATGGCTGAACTGTGAAAGGGGCATGGGCGGTCGTTCCCATCGGATGTGCTTCTGGGGCAGACGCTGGAGATGTCATGGATGAATTTGACTGAAGAGTTGCATGCGGTCCAAATGTTGGTGTAGCTAAGTTGGACATTGTAGGTGACACTCCTGCAGAAGCCAATAAACCAACACTTAAACTTAAAGGTTGTTGTTCATGAACTGGGCCGGATATAATCGGACTGGAAGGCTCAATGATTGGAGGATCTTGTGAACGCAGTCCGGATAATAAACTCGTTTGTTGTTTCTACAAAAAAAGTCTCAGTGTTAATTATTATAAAAATCTTATGTATAGGTTTGTAATTTCGTTTCGGAATTTTAATTTAATGCCACGCTTACATGTTGACTGTTATTTGCCCTTATTCTTTTCAGGCAACCTTCTAGCCAAGATCGTATCGTCTGTTTGGCAACTTCTTCTTCAATGATGTACTCCAGTTCCTCCCTGGCGAGCAATTCTTCGAGCTGCAAAGCTTTCCGAATATCCACTGATCTGTAAGACAGCATGTTGAGAACATCATGGAAAGTCACATCTTCTCCATTATGCAGACGCTCTAACTCGTAACACATGTGCTTGAAGAGTAGACGATCTGAAATTGTAAAAGTGACGGCAATTAATTATTTTGTTTCGTACTATTTTTATACATATTGTAGTATAATAGGTATGCAGGTAATTAGATGGTATTTGATGCATGGTAAATACTTGAATAAAATTGGGATTTACCTTTTTGGGGATCAACTTCGAGACGACCCCGTAAAAGTCGGAGTATAAATTTGACCTAGATAAAAATGATTGGGACATATGAGTAGAATCGTTAAGGCGAAAGTAGTAAGAAGCAGGAGAAGGTTTACGTCTGCAATTTCATGCTATTTGTTGTACCACAATAGTCATGAACATCGAGATTTCCTTATATGAATGTACTTAACTACCCTCCGAACCGGAATTAGACCCCTTTGGTGTATATCAACTATATTCCATGTATTTTGAAAATTACGAATATCTGCATAACTGAGGAGAGCATCTTCTTCGTTCGAATAGAACAATGTAAAGTTCTCCATGATGATAGCTGGTCAGAAAAATATTAGTCACACTTTTGTACCTATACTCATACATTTTTTGAGGCATGCACTTGTTAGCAATGCGGACGACAGCTTCGAAGACCAATATTGACAAAATACCGTGTGGGTACATTTGTCTCAGGGGTGTTAGTAACGCAAATGCCTAAATCAGATGCAGAAGCACACACAATTTATGAATTCTTATTATGAAATGTACGACAACTTACCGACAAGAAGATTCAGAACGATATAAGTAATGATAACATAAAACGAGCAAAAATAACTTAGAGCTGCTGTGGGATTTCCACAATCAGTTTGCCAAAAATTCATCCCCGGAGTGCAATATGGTGGCTTTAAACAAAAAGAATATTTTTGTACACCAGAATCATTTTATTTATTTGAAGTCAGAGCAAAATATGAAATTTCAAATCACCTGGATCATGCAATCGTGCATAATTTTATTCCAATCTTCTCCAGTAACAATACGAAACAGCATAGCTACCCCTTTAGTCGCAGTTCTGAAATTTGCATGTCGACTCACTCCCTCTCCATATTTCACCGTTCCAAATAGAATGACTCCAGCAAATCCGTAAAATACAATTAATAGGAACATCCCCATAATAATGAAAAAACTTTTGTACACTGACACCACTACAGTCAACATCAGCATTTTTAAAGTCGCGTGTTTTCCAGTAATCGTGAAGAATCGCAGAATGATGACAGAGTACCCAAATGTCAACGACATGTCTGCAAATGCCTGTTAGAGAAAAAGTTTGAAATTATGTATACATTCTTGTTTCAATAGATATATACACTTAGTTTGTGGAAATGTAAATGAATGAAATTACCTTATTTCCAGATAAAAGGTACCAAACAGCGATCCAGCAAACACCCATGACGCTTACAAAGAGGTCATAGCGATTCCTCCTGGACTGCCAGTAGCCTCTCAATGTGAAAGCGATGACTTTCATCAGAACTTCTACCACAAAAATGCAAGTGAGGCAAGTTGAGACAGAAGAAAGCGTCACAGTCGCACCACCTTCTTTCTCCCACTACAAACAAACATAAAATTGGTAACAAAATACACATAATGTAACAACCTGCTATCTAATTGTACCTGTGGTTGTAACTGTAATGGTGACATACTATTTTAATTGGTACTACAGTAATTATTAAAGTTTTATCACGTACTCTCCTTACTACTTTACACTGTACAATACTAAGATATATATAAGGCAAGTAATATAAAAAATACGATACAGAGGTGTAAATTCGTTTTAATGAAAATGATTGTTATTAGCTAACATTAAGTAGGTATTCTGTTTAAAACAAGTGTTTTGCATATCTTATAGTGCAATAATTTCTCATACTTTCCTATGCAATGTTTTAAAAGGAGAAACAGATTTCTAGAGTCTAGGTACAGGCAGTATAATCAAGGCATGTTTTTGTTAAATTCGCAATATTCGCAAAGATGTATAAATTCATGATAATGTTAGGTAGTAAAGTTCGTGCCCTAATTCCTTATAAATTAATTAGTTTTGTTGTGTTCATATCAAATATAGTAAGTGTTTCATTCATTGCCAATGAATCATTGGATTTGGTTGTATTTAGTATGTAGTAAGAGAGGATCTTCTAGACAAGAGTGGATTAAGCAAGAACCTATACACCTTCATTTTCTAAGAAAATATTGAGGAACTGTAGTTACGATATGTGTGTGCATTTACAATCAATCTTTCCTGCGTAAAGTTGCTTGGTAACATATTCTAGCCGAAGTTGTTATCATTTTCTAAAGATTGTAAATTCAGCTCTTGCAATGCTATACCTATTTACAAGATAGGGGTATAAACGGCCGTGGGTTGACTAACTGTTTATTACAAGACTGGTGTGAGCGATTTGATAACATAAGATGTCTCGTTACGGAAAACATGAAGACTTGAGCAAGAGACCTGAGTCTCCATATCCACCAATTTTAGATTTTGTTCCAGATCCTCCGTTTCCATCGGCTTCGTCTTCTGTTCATAATATTCCGGGTGGCAACATTAAAGAAACTTCACCAAAGGCTAGGAACGAACAATCTTGTGACGAAGGATCTAGTGAGGAATCAAGCATAAGCGATTGGGACGATTTGGATAATATTCCAGATTATCCTTTCAATCCTAACGCTTTATGTTCGAAATCTGTTTGTCCTAAAACTGTGTCAGAAAACGAGCAAATACACACACTTGAAGAAGAAAATGATGAAGAAGAGGATGGGTATATTGAGTATACCGAGGATGAAGAGGAACAACAAACGCGAGAATTGAAGACTAAAACAGATTGTCCCAAAAAGAAGAGGCATATGCGAAGATTAGTTGAAATTGAAACTAGGATGTCTGATATTTCAATTCGAGAAGAGGAATACGAAAGAGCTCTTAACTCAGGAAAAATCCAAGTTCGTGGAAAAAGTCAACAACTTTTCGAACCGATTCTTGGGGAAGTGACTGTACGCAATAATCACATTATTTATAATTAATTAATAATTTGTACTTTCCTCTATTTTCATCGAGGTAACTGTACAATTCATTTTAAAATGCAGCCCGAATCGGATAGAATTGATTTTCACTTTTTCTTGAAAAAATCTGGAATACTTAGTATAATAGCCAGATCTATACTGACATTGTACGACGAACCAAATCTTCCGGAACCTGAAGACGCATTAGAATACATGATAAATGCAGCTGGGTACAAACTCGTGATAAGAGATATCGTGAAGGAAATGAAAAGTTTTAAAGAATCACTCCTCATTCATGCAAGTTAAATTACACTTTTCTTTCTAATTGGAAGCCTGTAATCCATTTTGAAGGGCACATTAAGTAATATGCACGATGTATTTAACAGTATCAACGATTGTCCGTAGAAAATGATTGGCTTCATCGTGCATTAGATCTTTATGAGCCTACCGAATTGAGTTTGAATGGCCGGGAGCCCGATGATTACACTGTTTCAAACTCTCCACGAGAGACTGACCATGTTCAATACGACGCAACTTTTTTCAAAATTTTTAAAGACAAATTTCCAATACCAGGATTGCCATCGGCCGAAGAACAAACCATCGCTCAAGAATTCGAAGATGGGATGATCAGCTTAGAGGATTTCGATACTAAGAGAAAATATATCAATCCAAATTATTTGGACTTTAGTGATATTTCCTCGGACGAGGATAAGCCTAAAAAATCTAAAAAGTTGGAGGACTATGAAAAGTCTTTGATGGATGTTACAACTGGAGTGGACAATCAGGATTCTGTCATCCTCCATCTTAAATATGAATCAGAAATAAAGGCTAGCGTTATGGCGATAAAAACATCCTTCACTAAGGACGAAGAAGAAATAAAATTAAATCCCTCGATAGCTGAAATGAAGAAAGATGGAAAGATTCTTAAAAAGATATCTTTAAAAGTCGATCCTAAAAGCCCAGCCAATCTTCCAAAGTCCGGTCATTTTAAAAGGATTGTAAAGAAAAAGGCTATTTCAGAAAATGCGGGTCTTGCTCTTGATGCAATAACGACGGTATCTGTCCATAATTATTACTTGAGAGGCTTTAGTATTTCAGATTCGCATAGTTTCAGATACCTAATGTATTTCAGTCAGATCCGATAGTTTAAGACACAAATATTTCAATCCGAATTAGTTACAGGGAAATCGAAATTCTAAAAATTTAAATATTACTAACTAAAATACTAGGTACTACAGATAGATACTTTATAGGTGCCTTCAACTTTAACCTTTACAAGTCTGTAAACTTCTGTACGAGTATTACAAATATTAACTTTATATTTTATATAGACCTATGTATTAGGCTTAGGCTTTATCTATTAGTAAATTATGAACCCCAACTTTCTTAAGTTTTTATATTCTTACATTCTCACTGGAAATTGATATGAATTTGCATTTTTACATGTTCCAGTTAAGAGTAGGCCGAAACCAATTTAGATTGAAATATTTGGGTTTCATACAGTTCGCGACTGAATTGAGTACTATGATCTGAAATTGAAGCGGAATAAAATCATTTCGAAATGAACTAATGCGAACTGAAATAATAGAGAAAAAAATCTTTAAAAAAGATTGTAGAAGAGAAAATCATGAAACAAAAATTAGAAAAAAAGAAAGAGGAAAAGAAAGCGGAAGAAGAGGAGGTTGAAGAAACAGCCCCTGTTTGGGAAGTGAGTGACAATAATTACTATAATAGGCTGAACAAACTAATAGCTGACGATTTATCGGATGATGAAATCAGCAAAATACCAAAACATTGGTTTTCTTACGACTACACCGAAGATGACAAAGATCACTGTGGCATGGGAATGGAAAGAGTTTCTTTTCTGAAACCGAAAACAGCTACCACTGCTCCTACGACAGATATTCCCGAAATAGAGAAATCTGAAGAAGATGATGTCGAAGAAGTTCCTGTTTTGTATGACACAAGTGATGATGAAACTGGAATTGAAAATGTGCGTCCACATGTGGCAGGTCATTTAATGCTGCAAAGGGAATTTTCTCCTCAAATATACCAAGAGTTTGATGATGACAAAGAGTTTCAAACTAATGGCGACTATCAAGAACCTGAGTTAAGTTCAGAGGATGAAATTTTTAGCTTAAAGTCAAAATCGAAAAAGAAGTTTAAGGTGATAAGAGACGATCGCAGTGAAGAAGATTCAGACAGTGAACTTAAAAAAATTGTTTTTGGAGATGAACAACTCATTGATGTTCTGGAAATGACACCAATTGTGCCATTCTCTTCAAGCGAAGATGAATTAGATGCAGATATGGAAGAGACACGATCATATGACTTTCCCATTATTAAATCCACCATCACACCTCATCTCCGTCACATTCAATCCCCATAATACCCAAGCATTTTGTATGATACGTATCAAAAATGTTTATAGAAATAATTATACGGGAAGGGTTAAAAATAATTAAATACTTAATTAGGGCAATCCTTATTTTTCAAAGAGATTATTATCTGGACTATTTAATTACGATGCAATAAAATCATGTTTATAAAAAGCACTTTTGTTAGTTAAATTCCTATTGAATCGATTTTTGTATAGATATTTTTTCTTAAAACTTGTAATTAGCAGATGTCAATTAGGAATGCCCTATATCTAATGTATTTGAGGACACATACTAATAATTACACGTTAAATATGTAAACGCAGCAGACACTAATAAAAATTAATTAGGATTCAATAAAGGGGGCATGAAGTAAAGGTTAGGAAATAAAATGTTTCTTACCCGTATGCAGAGAAGTGCTGAGTTTATAAGCACAACCATAGCTATAAATCTTTTAAACCAAATATGTTGCGTCACGTCATACGCAAATGCACGTATGGGATGACCATCTGGACGTGGAGGTAAGTGCAAAGGTTGGGCAATCTTCAGTCGCTTTTTCAAGTCACACCATCTTCTCTGATCAACTGTTAGTAAAGCCGTCCCTTTGTTTTCAGAGTAGTTAGCAATAACTACACCAACAAAGAGTGTCAGTCCAATCATACAGCCCAAGAACACGAATACATGAATATACATGGAATGAATCTGCAAATATTAAAAAAGCATTCATTAGTTTAGAAACAAAGTAGTCAAACCTTTATAAAAATTCATTATGAAAACATAGTGGGTACATGGAATGATTACCGGTTGAAGGGATTTTCCCAATACATCACGAATATCCAACCATCCTTTAAAACTTAACGTTTCAAATAAAGCTAACATGGCATTTCCAATATTATCAAAATCGAATCGTCTTGGATTGGACCAAACTCGAGGTACCCAAATAGAAGGGAAAACTTCATTGGGTCCTGGATCAACTCTCATTTTAGTAACAAAGATCCTACGGTGAAATATTCCGGTGCAATTTTCTCGGGCTGTAATATTGGGATCGTTGCATCGAGCCAGTCGTCCTCCAAACAATTGTACTCCGTAAGATGCAAAAACAAACATGAGAACAATCAAGAGAATCGATACAAGCAGAATTTCTTTAAATCCCCGACACAATTCAAATACAACTTTTCTCATGTGGGGAACCAAATTGTAAATTCGAAGTGGTCTCAAACATCTTAGGACCATTACAGCTTGAGCTCCAGAACCTGGAGGAACATCTTTCGGTAGCCAACACACAAATACTAAACTCACCTGAAAAAAAATCATGATTTCTTTAATCGCTAATTTTAACCTTGGAAGTATCTTACGTGACCTTTTGTAAGCGACATAGATTTGTAAAGGGAAATGATTTTATTACAATGAATATAAACAGATCGAGAATTCCGGCAGCATCTTTAAGAAGAGCGTTGGGAGTAAAGACCATTCCATCTGCAAGGATCTTCATACTTAGCTCCAAACACATCATCGTGACAAATGAATATTCAGCAATCTTCAACGGAAGTTGCTCCATGACACGGTAAACGGGTGATTCCAAACCCAAAGCAATGCAGGACAATGTTGTAACAAATATCATCACCCAATCAAGATACGTCACGAGACCCAGCAAATTGCTGTGGAAAATTATTTCTCATATTTTTATCTTACATAATACTGTAGGTACTTAATAGTTTTCTCACACAGGTAGATTTTTTTAAAGTTTATTACTGTAAACGTTTATATTTCAGCTTCCTCTCTTGACCCGTAATCGGATCCCTTAGTTTCGGATCGTATCTAGCAGAAACAACTGTTTGGCAAATTCTTCTGAAGCGACTTTCTCGAGGAACAGAAAACAATGGTGTATCAAAAAGTGGATGATTTTCTCTCAGGTCTTCCTCCCGTTGATTTCTAGCAGGTTAAAGGTCAAAGTAATTTAAAATTTTGAATTTTCATGGTGTAACAAACAAAGTCTCAGGTACTATTCTAACTATGCATTTATTCTGTAGTAGAACACCTTCTCATTTCCGCTTGTTGCTTCTTGGCTTGTAGTAACTTGATGTCGATATCATGCGGACTCCGAAGCATTCTGCTTAAAGCCCCTGGGTGGCCGTTTTCCAAGAAGTGCTCATATGTTTGTTTCATTTTTAAAGATCCAGACCTGATGCTTCGTCTCATTGATTTTCTTTGATCCAACCGATGTTTAAAATTTACTGTTCCTTGAGGTCCTATTCCGCTTTTGGTTGGGACGGGAATCGGACCTGAGTCTCCAAGAACCATACGTTGATTGTTGGAATCGGATACAAGTGCTGTTACAAAGTATCTACATGGACAATTAATAATTACAAACGACTTGTCAAGATAAATAAAGGTAACAATCCATGCGGTGTATAATGTAAAGTACATGTAAATAAGTTATGAACAACCTTTTCAAGAGTTTGTTCATACTCCTCAGTCTTAATGTCGGAGTCAACAGTTTTAGTATCTTTTGTTTCCTATACAAAAGTGGTTCGTCAGCACACCAATTTAATTTGTGATTCCCTAAAATGACAGGATTGATGTTGTCCTCATCTTCAACTTCAGATACAAACTGTCGCATAAACGATTCACGAACTTTTGGCAATATGAAATCACTTGGAAGTTTATTCAACCGTGCCATGCGAGGACTATCCGGGAATCTTTCGAAAATTCTTAACCTCCATGGCAAAGTTTCTAATGTTTCAAAAGAAGAATTTATGGTAACGTAAGTAAGAACATTTTGAGTACATTCATTATCTGCTACATGAATATCACACGATTACCTTTAATTTCGGCTGATTGTTCTCTGAATTTAAGTTGTTTTAACTTTTTGATATCTTCGTCCAGTTGCAAGTTATCCAAGATGACAGCGACGAAAAGACTGAGAACAATGAGTGTCACGAAGAGATGGTACAGAATAAAATATATGGCAACGATAGGGGTTAACGTATCCGAACTGATGCGCACCATTGTTTCATCCATGACTTCAACCCACGCTTCTTGTGTCAGAATTTGAAACATACCTGTAGTGAGGAACACAATAAAATCAGAATTTAAATGACTAAGATAAAAGCTGGAATTTTTCGTATTTATTGCCATTTTTAAAAATAATTTATGTTTACTCATGAACGCTTCTGGAAACGTCTCAAACTTTGTAAAATCCAGTAGACCACAAAAAAGTTGCATGGAAATACTGGAAGTAATTATCAGCAAGCACATTGTGAAAATGACAAGAGAACCAAGTTTCTTTCCCGGACCGAATATCTTGTGAACGAAATCCTCAAGCATTGGTGAAGCTTTTATCAAACGGACGACTCTTAAGACCTAAGAAATCCAAACCGCATTGTTAGTATTTTCATATTTTAGCACACATTGCTCATTATTTGTAACAGTACAGGTGATAGATCGGGAGAATCGACAGTATAGAGATAGAAATGTAAACCTGAAAGAAAGTGAATCCAGTCAAATAGAATGATGGAAGTAAATGGAGAGTTGTTCCAATGGCTAAAAGCAATTCATATTTATGAATGGGTTGCTGGTAATATCCTTTTGGGCCTAAGCACCAGATTTTAAAAAGTGTTTCGAGCAGGAAGAATCCAGTAAAACCCATTTCAATGTAGTAGTATTTGTTGGTAATGGACTCTCGGTTTTCATTGTTGCTGTCAGCACTGAAATGCATTGTAGACGTCACAATTGCGTTGGCCACTATAGCACCCATTCCTAGCAGTCTAAAATGTAAAGAAATTCCTTCATTTTCAAAAACCATGAAGTCTCCAAATAACGTACTTTGATATATGTATATACAGATACTAATAATAATCAATTCTAATGCAAAGTCATAACTTAAATCATCGTTTACCTGAAAGCTGCCGACTGCAATATTACTTGAAAGGGCCACGGGGCTAAACCTAAAATGCAGTTTGAAATTCATTAATTCATCGGCAAAACACTTGTGTTTCCCAGATTGATATAGGTGTAGTCAACTCTATTAAGTATGAGTGTTGTTAAAAATAAATACCTTTTTGCTTGTCTCCGTCAATCTGAACTAATTTCCAAACGTAATCATCGCCAGTTAGAATCTTTGTTGCATGATCATCTGTCAAGCGACCGGTACCCCTGGTTCCCCACATTTGCTGAAACTGAACTCTTATTTCATTAAATGTTTCTGTAATGACCGCAATAAATACGTTCTTGACAAGCCAGGCAAGGAAGAAAATCATAGTGACGAAGTAGAGTGGAGCTCTCCATCCAGGTAAAGAATCCATGGCTCGATGCATAATAAATACCCATCCTTCTTGTGAAGCGGCTTGATACACGGTGAAAATACTGGTGGCTAAAAAGTACACATCAATATTTAAACAGTCCTTTATGCTAAACACTTTCTCATTTACATAGACATCTGTTGAATTCTTACCGAATTCATCAAATCCAGTGTAGCCTTGATTGTATTTTGATATCTCAAGTCGGACGCAATGCAATCCGGAAGGACATTGATACCCTGATTCATTATCCGTCGAACAGTACGTATCAGGGATGGCTAGACTGTTGATCGTCACATAACTGAAAAATTAGACAGAGCTATGTATTGGCAGTTACATTTTATTTGACAAAGTATTAATATTAGAATTGTATGAGAATTTTTCGTACGTGGCATTAGCTTTATCTTTAATGATACAGTGATTTCTCAACTCGCCAAAGAACTGAACTCCGAGTAAACCATACAAACTCATAAAAAACAGGAAAAACAAAGTCACGTTATATATTTGTTGAGATGATCTTTTGAAGATTTGATTGATTCTGTACTTAGGCATTGAGAACTTGAGAAAAACTCGAATGAAACGAATCATTATAAGGGGTCTCGGTGCACGGAGAATTGACAAGGAAGAATAACTGTGAAAAATGACATGAAAGATTAATTCGATTTTACTCCATCATGAAAATATGAAATATGTAGTCCCCAATTAATTGTGGTCTTACGTTGGTGTCAAATCCATTAATTGGAACATTTGGAGAATTATGGAGACCCAAAGGAAGAAAACCATGGTTGCATCGAATCTACACCAACGATCCATAAAATATGCACTGCTGGGTCGAAAAATTCCTCGTATGTGCATCTTGGCTATCATTTCTGCCGTGAACAGGAATGTTACAAAGAGATCGGCTGTAAAGGTACCATACTTCAGATATTGATATTGCTTGAATGTCTGCGGAGTGTTCAAGCAGACCGAAACAAGCGACACCAAGGCACATAGTCTCAGAAGTCGTCTCACCCATTTCTACAAGAAACAAAACAAATGAATCCGATTAAAGTATGCACAACAGCAACAAATCTTTCCTGTATTCTCTATCCAGGAAATCAAAAATGTTTTTATTTGAATTAGACATTATTTCAGAAAATTGAATTTGAGTTTCACCTTGTTGACCCATTCTATGTCAGTGCTTTCATTAAGGGCCTCGTCAGGCCCATAGTCCGCCAGGATTGGTTCTGGATGTAAACTCTGTTTACGGCCCAGCATATTCCAGCAGTGTTAAAAAGTGCAATGTTACATTGCTAGAGAGAAAAACGAAAAAATTCTTCATGCAGTGGAACGGCTGCATCCAGCTGTGAAGTCTACACAAGATGAAATTTAATTTGGTTCTTCTCCCCGTGCCCAAGGCGGAGAGAAATATCCTCTAATGCTTTATACAACCACCGCTTTTCCCAGCAAAAATTTCCTTTTCCCAACTTTTGGATCTTCTCCTACTGGTTTGTATCCTTGTGTTCACTAATAATAATCCCTGTGCTTTAAGCTTACAGTTTACTCTGTGTATTATGATCTTGGAGATTAAACATGTACTCCTTTGGATAATAGACTTATACTCGTACACCTATTGAGAACAGTTAGCCGTTAAAGTTCCTTTACGATCAACGTGTAGTAATATACAAGTAAACAGCTTATTTCCTACAGAGACTCTGGATATTATTGCTAGAATATATTTTTAGTTAGTATTACATATACAATAAAATTCTTATAGCTTTTTTATAGATACTGTTGCTCTTTACGTGTATTAGTACTTGTACTTTGTGTCGAATACACGCACAGTTGTGTAAAGAGTATGTAGAGTCTGCTGTGGAAGAATAACAGAGTAATTTTCCGTAACAGAGAAAATATTTGTACGCGTCTTTATTAGTGAAAGTTGAAAGTAGCCGATGGAAAATCCATTAGCGGATATGGTAAGAGTATTAAGCCAGGACGACTGAAGAGAAACACATTCACAACCGAATGTCCTATGTGTGTATGTAATTCTTGTGAGCTTTAACACGGGTAGTAGAAGTAATGTCACTCTGTGTGTGTCTGTTCTCTCTCACTCTCACCCGACTCTTATATCGTCTTTCAACAACAAACCAATGAAAATGGTGAATTGATAAGGTTCCGGTAGCAAAGTAGCGCTCGCTCGTTCTCCTGGTACTAGTTTCAGTAGATATTGGAATCCTGCTGGAGTTTCTTTCAGGTTGTATATCTCTATGATATATATCCGGGTTTTTATTAGCTGATCCTGAACCCAGAGTAGTATTTAGTATATAAGTGATGTAAGAATATCAAGAGTGCCGAATGGTCGTGGGTTTTAGTTGTAGATTTAGCTGGTATGGTGTATGGTGGTGTTCATAATGTTGCATAGTACGACTACTACTGCGAATATCGCACACAAGCAGGCAGGAGACCGAGACGAGTTGATTTTGATATTCTTCAGGACTGCTCGTATTTGTATTATAATGACAGAGATATAGTTAGGATGGAATAGGTTAAGTGTAATGTAAGTGAATGCATTCCTTTCTGTTCCATTTCCATCGGATCCGAAGTCAGAAACCAAGGCAAAAGCGAGACGGAGAGACCATACCGCACACTTTGGAGTAATCCTCAGCTTTCCCTCAGCTGGGCCTGAACATTCATGCGTTTTAACCGTAAGGAATGGTTCACTACGCAGACAGACCTCCAAGTATACCCGCGTATACCCTTATATTCATTATTTCCACCATTTCATAATATTACATGTACATCCAAGCTACTGAAGACCTCCTTTGTCGTGTCCTCTTCTTCCTCCTCCTCTGTGTATATGTGTCTGTGTGCATTTCTGTTGGAACTGTTGTGTTGGAACACAGCATCACATCACACACACCAAAGCCAGAGACCTGTAAAAGTCTAACCTGGAAACAATTCACCATCCTTTTGCAACAGCCTTGCTCTCTCTCTCTCTCTTTGTATGAACGAGATTCTTCCTCTTCGTCTGTCCATCCACATACATCCATACACTTCCATCCATGTACAAGTAATATTCGGCGGATGCCGAACCGAAGAAACTCCGAAGCCAGTGCGTCGTCTCGTCTCGTGGTCTCCATCTCAACAATCTGCATCTGCTCTCCTCTGTCTTCCTCCAACTAACTCTGATTTTCACAAAAGTCAGTCACGATACGTTGACGCTATTTTATTACTCTGAACAACCCGAAACTATGAGCTGTGAAATATCGACTATTGCTACACTACAAATGTGCCATGATTTATGTCCCACTTCTACATTCCATTCAGCTGTCTGTCTTATCCTTTCGTGTAACCTTCCACACACGTCAGATATGTATGACTCACTTTCATTTCATGAGACTTCCATTCGACCGTATCCAGGATTTCGTTTAGGGGGCACATCAAACATTATAATTATATTATAAATGACAATATATTTATAAAATATAGATCGAAAATTTTTGCCAAGTTGTGCAAAGTTTTATCGTAAAATTATCTCTTTTTTGAAGAGTGAAGAGGGTGGACATGCTAAAGTGCCTGCCGCTGGGTACACTGTGCTTGGATTATTAACTATAACATTCCCATCATATACCTACTAATAATATATTACTGAAGCTCAAATGTCAAATGTGAATGTTAGATTTTCATTGGCCCACTCTTTCACACACACAAATATTATGGTTCTACTTTCTGCAGCAACAGTAACCCGGGCATTTGATGTTTCATAGATGTTTTACACTGTAATTATTTCTCAGCGTCAATTTTCTTTGTACAGATATTACATACAGATACTAGCTACTACAGTTTTGATGCTATTACACATACTATGAAAAGCTTAGCTTGTAAGTGTGATTCTTAGACACAGACTCATGCGTATGGTAAGTAAGTGTAAGTGATCCTTAAATAAATAAAACAGAACATTCTGTCTGGTTAAAGCTTGATATTCTTAGGCATTTACCTTAGCGAGAACGATGTATGGAGTATAAAGACTACTGTAAAGAATTGCACGAGCAAACGTGAAATCAAAGAATATGGTCCATAAAGTTTACCTTTCATTTATTTATTTCTGGGTAGTAGCATGGATGAAGGAAGATGAAATAAAAGGATGATGATGATGATGGGGAATGATGGGAAAGTGGGGAAGCTGTAAAACTGTACTATATACTTCATACTACCAGGATTATGAATGTACGCAACATAACATACTTAGTCATTTTTAGTGTTAGCTATAACAATTTTATTTTTACCTCCAGTCACTCCAGTGTAATATTGTACACTGTACTTGTATAAGACACATTGGTATTAGCGATATAAATATTAGAGTGAAAATACTTAAAGTTATAGTTTGAAAAGTATAAAATGGTTCGTAGAGCTTTATATGGGACTGATTTAGTTTTCCATCTTTTGCGCAGTTTGCAATTTGTATTGTACCTACAAACCTAGGTATGAGTGTCTGAGTAGTATTTGTGACTTGAAGAGATGCTTTTACATGTGACTGGAAGGTGAACTTAACTGTTGATTCCCCAACTACGTTGGAAGTACAGTCAGATACATATTCTGTACATTGTGTTCGTCGCCCTTGTACTTTCTCATCTTTTGTGGATAATACTTTTCTAAATACTAGACTAGAAATATTATAGCTCTACTTTCTCATGTACAGATTTATAGCATTCACTCTTTAGTACCTACTTATACAGAGACACATATACTCACTTGCATTTTCATCCTTTCAATAAATCTGAATATACTATACGTGCACTTGCACCACACAGAACCAGAATTCAGTTGAGCTTTCACTAATATTCATTTACAAACTACGTAGACTTGAGCTTCTAACTTGGATTCGTCCTGACTTTCAAGGAATCCACTTTTATCGAATAATTCGAACTATTCCAATACTACAGATATAACACAACAATCTAAATTGAATATTATACCAAACAAATAACGCTACTTATCCAGCTTTATAACTTTGGTACTTGCTTATATATTACAGGCACATAATTCTATTTACACTGCTCATCTGTGCACAGGCATGAAATAATTGTTAATAAATAACAGCGATACATTCTTACACGTTTTGATATACGCAAAGCATTATTGTTATTTACAACACCCGTTGTATTGACAAATCCTATAATAGACATACCTATATAGGTCCTACCTACTAAATCTACCCACCGGATACTTTCACGGGAGCTTATACAGCCAAAACTTGGACATTCGCTATATTTTCCGCTTTCTTTTCCTAACTTCAAGTTAATTCAGTATTTATACAGCTACTCACAATTGCAAATTACTAATTGTAAGAACCCACACACATAACCACCTACTTCCTTAACTAAATTCATTATAATCCATTACTGTTTCAAACACAAACAAAATGAAACTGATTCTGCTCCTTTTCGTCGCAATCGCATACTCTGTTGTAGAATCAACAATTGTGTCGGCTGCTAGGGGCAGGCGCCTTTATGGCGAGCTGTGTAAAGGTAGGTTCTAATTTTAAATTGCAATAATTGTTTTTTTACTTACAATTAAAAGTAGTTCACCAATAAAAATCATTCTCGCTGTTGTTTATACATACAAATATTTTTGGTACAATACAATAGAACCCTACAGAGATTACTACGGCACAGAATATTCAATTCAAATCAGCCTTTATCCTTATAAGTACCTAAAAGCACAAAAGCTAATTTTAGCTGAGTTTTCTGAGATAGTGCACTAATGAGCACTACAACTACCTAGCTATAGTATATGTATGTATAGGTGCTACTTTATGTTTAATAAATAATAACAAGAATAATCACTAATCACCCACATAAGTCAATGTGTGTGTAATTAATTTTCAGAGGTCCATTCCATTCCGGATGAAATGGCATGTGACGAAAAGCGGGGACTGGCTTGCGTGAATAATAAATGTGCTTGTTCGAGTACTCCGCACTATTGGGATGTGGGTCCAACGGAGTGGGTACCTGAAGAGAAGAAATGTTTAGGGTCCACGGGGTACATTTGCAATCTGGACAAAGTGATTCCGTACAACAGTACTCGGGATGATCAGAAATGCGCAAGTGGCTACTGCGATAGAGTATCCAGCAAAACGGTCGTGTGCAATCCAGAATTTTGCGCTGAAAAGGCCGTTCACCAATGTGGACCACCAGAATACAAATACTACAATATATCATTCTCTCTGAGTCTGAGTGACCTGAAAGAGATTTGTGTGTATGCCATGGTATACTTATTTTTCATACTTGGTGGAATCGTCACCCTTCATATCAGAGCAAATACAATTCTCCGATAAATGAACATAGTATTATATTATTATCATAGGGTACAAATGACTGATAGCTAATATTACTGCAACTCAACACAATGTATGTATTCATCTTTTAATTCAAATGCAACAGCTTAACAAGTAGACATAATATTTAAAGATTGCGACACAACAATTCCTGAATGCAATAGATATAACTATATATGTATGCACAGCATTCCTTAGAATTTCCAAGTAAAATATGTATGTATTGTAATGTAAACAATAAGCAACCCCAACCTGAATGTATTCTGTATAGACTGTACTTCCACATATGTATACATGTGAACATAAATACATAATAGCTAGATTGATAAAGTTATAAAAATGTAGCATGTAAAACCATGAATATATTTAAATCTCAAATGAACGTATCAAAACAAACAGAACCATATTATACATAGTACCAGTACTTACAATTAGTTAGTCAAGCAATATCAATGAGAATTTTATTAATGAATGTGTACCATAATTATTATTTGTGTTTGTATAAAATGTTTGTAAAATTGTTGATTATTTTAATGGTATGCTCTCTATTATTGTCAATCAAAAGTGTATGTATTGTCTTCTATAGTTATTACAGAATGGAACGAATAAAACAAATCATGAAATGTAAAAAGTTGCACTTGTATTCTTAATTACTTTACATAACAAACCTCATACATTATAATGACAATGACAGTCAAAAAATAATATGCAAATGATAAGACAAATCTAATTCTCCTTCTATGTACTCCTTCTACTATCGTATCCGGAAGGGACTTATTTATGCTTTGGTGGTGCTGAGAGTACAGTTGTGAATGAATTTCTCTGTAAGGAAGACGCACTCAAAAACTTGGATACAAGGCTAATGAAAAATTCAGTGTCCTTTAAATGTATATTGTGTTTTCCTCCAGGTATAATTTGCAGACTAGGAAAAAGTGAAAGTATTTGAGTTATGATTATTGAAACTTTCCATAAAATATCTTCAATAGAAATTCACTCGATATACATGTAAAACTTGTAGCATCATACCTTGAATTAGGAATATTTTTATGGAGAGATTCAGCATGATCAACATCAATGATTTGATCCAGAGTGCCATGAAGAATTAATGTTGGACATTGAACTTTCCTTTGGTCTTTATAATATTCCTCCGTGCAATTATTAATTGAATAATCTTCCACAGCTTTTGCCCAGTCTGTCAGTAATTTTTGGAGATATTCTTTACCATACATGTCTAACATGGGTTTCAACATTTTCTCGGACCAAAGGTCAAGGTTCCCCATCACTGTAATCAAAGCAAGTCAAAATTATTATTGTTGGTTTGAAATGGGGTACATATTGGTATAACCTTTCATAAAAATGCGTTCACTCGAAAGTTTTTGTAAGTTCATGCAAATTACAGTTTGAATTTTACTAAAACATGAACTATCAATTTCATTCGGTTGTCTTAATGAATATTCATGCAAACTAACTCTGTGCAAACTGCAATGCTTTCTCATCCATATAACCGTGAGCTCCCCACATAACAATTTTTTCCACTGCATCAGGATTATTTGCTGCTAAATGCACAGCGGTTATTCCACCATTGCTCCATCCAAGTGCAGCATAAGATTTGATGTTCAAACTCTATAATCCAGTAAATAATTTTAACGAATTGCTTTTCCAATCATCTGTATAATATATACACCAGACACCACTGGCGAAGCCAGGGGGCAAGGGGCAATTTCCCCCCTTCGATAAAATAGGTTATTTTACCAAAAAAGTACCAAAAATCGCAAAATTTTTCGTGATGTATTTTATATACAATTTATCCAAAATTTGCTCAAATTTTTCGCGTGAAAATTAGCACATATATACTTCATGTTTTGGTTTGCCCCCCCCCCCCATGAAACCAAATCGTGGGTACGCTTCTGATACACACTCATTGGCACAATTCTCATATTTCTGATTCAATGAATTATTAAATAGGTAGTTCAATTAAAGCATTAAATTTTCCATTATTACACGAATAAAATAATTGTTCAGCCAGATTTACCTGCATGAGTTTGTCAGCAACCTGCGAATCTCTTATGTAAAATTCTGTACAAAAGTCTCTGTCTGGAGGGCGGCTTTGACCATAGCCTGGAGGGTCCCAACAAACTACTGTGTACTTCGAAAGATCCAAAGCCCTTATCACAGGACCAAAATCGGATTCTGTGAAACCTATAAAAATTTCATATTACTTATTTAACAATATCAAATATACATTTTAAATGTTTAAATATGTATTTTATTTCTACTTCATTTCAAGCTTACCAATAATTCCTGGCAGACAGAAAATTGTTTGAGGACCATTTCCCAAAATTTTGTAGTAAATATTGGAACCATTTATTGTCATGAAGGCGTTCTTAGTGGTTGAGACCGAAAACTGCCTTTTGAAATTCGATTGGTTATATGTTAATGAAAATCGGAAAGGAAGAAATGATCGTTGAAAAAAATTCATGGTAAAATTTTTGGTGTGTGTTGCGTAACAGTAATAAATGAATAACAAGTAACACGCTGTACTTATTCCATGATTAATAAGTAGAATGTGACATGATGTTCATCGTTTTGCTATCCAAAAAGTGCCGGATGAATGAAGAGGATGTGATTTGACTTGCCAACTGCCTTATCAGAGTAGAGTTGAATAATATTATAGTACTAGCATGTACCTATAGTCTACACTGTAAAAAATAGCATTGTGAATAAGTGAACTATTTCTATACTTGCATTTTGTATATTATTATTGTGAGTAGATAGCTTAAGGTTTTAAGCATGTGGTATTGCACGATGAATGCATGCAGGCACCCTGCTGGTATTAGAGTTATATGCATGGGCATTGTGTGGTAATTCTATTGCTTAAATTTTAAATAATTGTACTTTAGTTGAATAACTTACTTTCAACTAGTGAATCCCATACAGACACACGTTCCTTGAAGGCAAAGACTAGGAGGCTAGAGTGAAATGCTTTTGTAAATGTAGACTAGCTCACTGGATAAGGAGTAGTGGTATAGATAGGCTAAATGTCAATATATGTTTAACTGAGACGTGAACATGATGTACGTGATTTCATAATTTTGTCAATGTTAATTCAATAAAAGCAAATAGTTATTTTTCAATGTATGTAACGCTATTACACTATTCTTAATTGAATTCTTCGTTGTTTTGCATTGTTAATTAACTAATTGCGTTCTTTTAGGCTTCCTTTTTAATGAAGGTACAAATCAGTTACACAGGTATGCTGTGCGAGTGGTTCAATTAACAAACCTCCGTATACATGAACGGTTTAGTAGGTAAGGTAGCTAAGTAATATTAAAAGGTAACGATAGATACTTTTGTTGGTATTGTGTAGGTTATAGGAGTGCGTAAACAAATTATTACACACAAAATGATAATGAGGTGTAAATTATTAGTAAAAATCAAGGTGCATAAAAGACTATTAGTATTACCATTACCCACAACTTGGGTATTCTTCTACACACATTGGTAAAAATGTACAATCGAAGAATTAAAAGCCACTACTATGTGTATAAGCTGACTAAAATATGAATCAATTAATCATTTTCTAATTGTTTCATTTTAATTACTGGATGCGTGTCATAATGGGAATTTAATTTTTGTACGAATGCAGTTACAGTTATGTAGTTACATCGCAACTCAACAACAAGAAGACAATTTAGCAAAACATATTCTATGCTCCTTCATGTATATATCACTCTCTTGCACTCATTCCAAATTATCCAAGGTCTATGAACAGCTAACCATGTCATGAATAATTCAAACTAAAACGTGTGTTCAGGTCTTTATTTTTAATTTCTCATAATGTTATGCTGAATTTGGATCCAATTTTTAAACTCCAATGATTAACGCCTGCGGAGGTCAATTTATCGTTGGGGTCCAATTTACTGTATGTAACGATCTGCAAAAGGTTTTATTGTTTTTTTATGGTGATAAGTAGTAGTGCAATTTCTCGTATGAAAAGTGTGCATTAAGAGAAAATAACTATATAAGCATATAAAAACCAGTCTGTGTATATGTTCTGTATTTTCTAGCCCGACATTTTTATTAAAGCCGCATCTCTCTAATCGAAGTGTTATATAGGTAATCAAACCACTCGTGAAGAGTTTACATTTGGATCACCTCATATACATCTGACGCTTCCCTGCTGTTAAGGTGTTGGAGAAACAGGCAACACATTTTTTCTGTTTTATAAAAACACATTGCAAAAATGGTTTTCCTTTATATGTTTTATGTACTTTTACTTTTGCATGCAGAAGATTACTGTGAATAACACTTACGTTCTCTAAATTGGAAATTTTGCATAACCAATTAAATATTGGGTCCAAGATTAGAACAAAGGCAATTTCGACTGACAACCATTGCATTGCAGGCTTGCCGCAACTCTCGCTATATTATGTGGGCTGACAGATTCGGAAATTCCATTACATGAGCCAAAGAAAAATCATATAAATTCTCAAGCTACTGAGATAATGAATGAGATCAGAATTATAATGAATATTTAGCATTGTATCTTTATTGTATAAAAATTAATAATTAGAAATATGCGTTAATGAATTCGCAGAGCCAATCTATTAAATCATATTTAAAGTAAATTATTTCTTCATTAAAATAATCTGAATAACCTGTTAAAGTGGCTTAAATTTTTTTTAAAGTGAATCGAATGTTATTCCTTTTTAGAGAATAGAGAATCTTCCTTTTTTGAATGGATGTACTTTTTATGAACGAAAATAAAAGAAGCTTCCATGTATGTTTATTATGGCTTAGCGAACAGCTAGTAATGAAGAAGCGCTGAAATTACTTTTTAACTAAAATAAAGTCTAAAAATTGTAGAATTATTTTTAGCATACCTGTTCATACTTGGCTTATAGATTTACAACCGATATAAATAGGTTTATCAGTAATGTATAAAAATGTATAGCTTGATTTTATAGGTATTTATTTTAATAACCTTGTCATATTAAACAATTAGTACGTTTATATACAATCTTTAAATATCTAAATGAGACAATTGTGATCTCTTGGATTAGTACGAGACTCTAATGTAACTTTTATCAGTTGTATTTGTATTAATTTTTGAATTTTATTCAAGCAATAGTAGTGAATGTTCAAGAAAAAAATTATTCTTTTTTGTTTAGTCGAGCACATAATCTGACCAAACAGTTACCGGACTACAACTACAACTACACTACACTTAAGTCAGTGTATTGTATACAAAACCCTAAAGGAAAGTGATATACAATTAGGTCATGTACACTGTACACTGATCCAAAGAGAAGCTTGAATTGTAATAATAATAGTAATAAAAGATTAATGTTATGTAACCCAATTTAATACCAAAATTTTAACATTAACATACCTAGGTAAAATACTAAAATAAGAAATAGGAAATTGCAACAAATGAAGGAAATTAGAGAAAATTAGGAGACACATAACTGTTAAAGTGAACTGCTCCAATTTCAGAACAAAAAGATACCAGTGACCTACTGTTATAAGTTCTGCATCGTTTTGTGCTAGTAACTAAATTAGTAGTAGTTCTTTTGCAGGAAGAATGACTAACATCCTCATTCAATTTAGTCATTTACTGTAGTGACATAAGCTGGTAGCCGCTATGATGCATTTATTGTCTGCGGATTTTCCAAAGGAAACTTGCTGACTTAAGGCTGTTTGTTACTTATTATGAGCATTAACATCTATCGAAGTATGTAGGAAAATGTGTTTTCAATAATTTTCAATGTTATTGCATACGAATTAATTATTGTAGTAGCGTATGATATATTGTAGTGCATTTCAATATGCAACTTGTTATCCTTATACCTCAATAATGCTTCAGTGTCTATTTCTTATTCATTATTCTAAATTATTATTCACATATTATTTAGTAATAATGACCTAATGATATTGATAATACCACAAGACAAGAATACAGTAAATATACTGTATAGGTACCTGTTATGATATGACTAAGGTGAAACACAATGATGTGCAAGTACCTACACTAAAGCTTTGCACAACATGAAGTATTTAGAAGCAGTTATCCAAGTTAGAAGTTCCCATGAATGATTGTAACAAGGTTGGCAATGAGATCTGTTTCAATTATTTCACAGTTTTCACAGCACTTCAGAATAAATGTCATTATAATTTGCATACATCCATATTCAATGCTCCTTGTGTTTTGATACTGCACAATGTGCACAACAATCAGATTACCAGACAAATTCTATTAATAAATTCTTAAGTAAAAAATAGTTACTTCCATGCAAAATATACATTACATTTGTTTTAAGGAATCTTAATACTTAACTGTATTTTACTTAATGTTTATTATTTTTATTTTTCCAACCTTGTTTGTAATACACAGAAACATAAATTAAAACGTAAAATGGACTTTTTAACTAGTCACTGTTTAGTATGTACCCATTCCAGGAAGGAAATGAATTGTTATTGTAGTATAGTAGTGATGTAAACCAGATGACCACATAATGTTGTGATATGTTAAGTGCTTTTGACAAAATTAGGTGCATACGATTAGGTAGGCTTTATGTATTATGAAATATAAATGATAATGACAATATAATTATCCCTCACAAAACAAAAGTCATTTAATTCATTCTTTGGAGTTTATAATGGCTGAGATACATTTCAGCCTTCACATTTGGCTGATTTCTTTTATTCTAATTGTGCATTCAGGATTAATTTACCAAACGCAGTCTCAAATCATTTCCCCCACAATCTCAACAGTAAAAGTTTTTAAGGCTACACAAAATGGCAATACGTTAGTGGAATCTAGTCCTGAATATTGGAATGGTACTACCACAACCATCATAGCCTCAACAGGTTGGGAATTGGAATTAACATGTAATGCGCATTACCCTGTAGAATGGGTTACAAACTCTCACATTGTAAGTTCACATCACACATATTTTTTCAATGTTATACAACTGCTTTAGCAGTGATTTCCTTGAACCATGAATTGGACTATCTGTAATAGTTTTAAAAACTGTTACATACAATTTTTAATTTTGAAATTAATAATTTCAATTGTTAAGATGTGTGTATGCATCTATGTAGAAAAACGTCTCCATTTTTCGATTTTAAATGTTTTCAACCTTAATTTTAACCACAATTACAGCACAAATTACAATTTACAGTGCCTAAAATAATAAGAGTGTGCATTTTCTCTTGCATAAAAATATATTAATTAAAGATTTTAGATGTCAAGTAGAATAGTATGCTGACAAAAACATTTTGACGAATAGCTTGCGTTTGGTGGTCAAGAATCTTTTACTTATAGAATCTGAATCTATAGGGTGAAAATAAGCTAATTCAAGTACAGGAGGCTAGGAGATGTACAATAGGCATACAACAATGCAAAACCAATGATTTTTACTCAAGGCTTATATTTCCTCTTGAATCATTTAATACTGGACCAGTTGCGTGCAGAAGTATCAATAACATTTCAACCGCTACGACGTTATTTGTATTTGTCAAAGGTGAGTCGTTTTCCCAAATGGAAAAATTACTGATCAATTATTGTAATGGATGTTCATTGTTTACACTTCATTTATTCTTGATATTATTTTCATGTATATCACTCACATTGCGTAGATCCACAAAGGACACCATTTATAGACTCTAGCAAACACTTCGATTATGTCGATCCAAAAATTGTGCCTTGTGCTATTACGGATCCGGAATTGGAGGTTAAACTCTGGACAAATGGGCGAGAAGTTTCTGACGCAACTTATGATCCTAAAATAGGATTCTCTCTACACAGCAGTTCAGAAAATCTAAGTAGTCATAAAGTGGAATGTCGAGTGGGAGATGACCTAAAATATGACCATAGAATAACATCTTCAAGTTAGTAGTTATTTCTGACACAATATTTCCATTTTCCTTGTCTATACTACAGATATAGAAATGGTAAACTAAACATCAACACATAAACATAAAGCGTCACGTTGTTAAAGGAAAAATATTTTACATGCAGTTCTCAATGTTGATCCTGACACAAAAAATGTTGCAGCATTTGAAAACAATCTGATAAAGCTATCATGCAAATCCAATAAGAAAATTACAACAAGGTTTCCTCAGAATACAACTCCACAACTTCACATTTCCCTAACAAAAATCAATGACTACTATTCCATCATAACTGTACAAGGAAAGTCTGGACATAATGGCACCGTCACATGTGATAATGGTGATCAGTGGCAACAATGGCATTTTAAATTTTATGGTCAGTTTTCTTTACTTGGAAGTATGCAAAGTTTTTAAATAATACAGCGTAATCAGTTTTCAGTGTACCATAGGATATGTCTAATAAATGGGCTGGATAATGCCTTGGTTAGACCTGTCTCAACAAGGTCACAGGTCATTTTGAAATAAACCACGATATCTTGCAGAGAATCGTTTTGCGCATTTAATGAGCAATAAAATAACGCATGGTTACACAACACTATGTGCGCAAAGCATCTTTAAAAGAGTTTTCATTTCTTTACTTTAAAGTAGATCTAAAATAAAGTTTTATCCCCTAAATCAATTATTCACAGTAATGTACACGTTTTTTGCAAAAACGCTTTAAGCGCACAAAATTTTGCGTAACCACAGTGTAACATTGCTCATTAAATGCGCAAAACGATTTTCTACAAAATATGTACAGTGGTTTATTTCAAAATGACCTGTGACCTTTTTGAGACGGGCCTACCTAAGGTTTAATTCAGCCCATGTATAAGCCCTATTGGCACTATCAATTGATCACGCATAACGCATAACATCCCATTTTGAACTTGAACCATCTGTAGAATAGTTGCTTCACTAAAATTGTCATTGCCATTTATAAATGGAATTCGGTGTTTATTTTCCACGTACCGTATATAAATGTAATGTTAACTTTTCTATCGATTCAACAGAAACTCCGAAAATTTATACTGAACCATTCATGAATTATGTACAATGCAGCACAAACGATAATGAAAATGCGCAATTTACCGCACTTTCCTGTAGGAACAAAAATACATGCAACATAAACAGACAATGCTTACAGGTTTATAAATCTTAACATTTTAATCATCAAACTGCATGTAATTCAAAGCTTTTAGTTTAATCGATGTATACTAGTTTTATCCAACGCTTGTACAACTAATATCTCAATCTTACTCAGACTGGAAAATGTCCCGAAATATTCCACAAAGGCCTTTCACGACATGGAATTGACCTAGTAATTAAAGAAGCTCCTTTGAGTGGACTCCTTCAATGCAGTCTCAATGGAGCACAATATACGATAGAAATATTTCATGGACTGGATGATAGAATATGTAAATTATTATTATTAAAGCCTTGATAAATACTTCAATTCAAATACCACAAGCACATGTTTTTAATCCAACTTTTTTCATAAATGTTACAGATTATGATGTTAATGCTGCTGCAATTTCGAACACCCTAGTTCAGCTGGATGAGTTACCACCGAAGCTTTTCAATGATGATGAAACTCTTATAGTGTGCAATTCGGTTGGCTATCTGTTTCAGAGACATTCAAAGTTTGTTGTTGTGTACAACAATGGCACTAACAAAACCCTACTCGATGGTAAAAGGGAATTATAGTCAGAATATCGATCATTCTTTCATACAAAACGCATTTATTTTTTATAAGTAACCTGGAACACAATTGTGAAATTGATGCTATATGAAATTGAACTGATGATGTAAAAACATCCTCTGCCTATTTTTTTTATAAAGATGACGTAAGAGAAGTCGAAGAGGAAGAGTTCTTTAAAAAAAGGGAAAAGCCCGGAGTTATTCTTTATGCAGGATATGTCAACTTGACAAAAGAAATAAAACAAATACACTGTTTAGCTCCATGGGCCAATTCTTCGGATTGGTATGATGTATATAGAGACGTCACGGTTGTAGGTATACAACTATACAACACTATATTTTATTCATTCTCACAAAATTCTGAAAAATCAGAATGACAAACTTTGTACTTACATCCGACATACATTATGTATTGTCTTCATTTCCTATCTTTGTAGATGCAAAAAAACCTTCAGTTAAACTGTCAACAAAAAATCCAGTTTTGAGGTTAGGTAGTTCAATAAAATTCACTTGCGAAGTCGAGGGATGGCCTGAACCTACAGTTGATTGGAAAACAAACGCAACAGTAAATATTTATTTACACGAGACACGAACTGACAGTAATGTTTATATAATAAAGTAGTTTTGGACTCATAGAAATTAATTTTATGTATTCAGGATTTCAGCACGACTAAAGAAGTTAAGAATGGAATTGTATACTTTAGCATTGTGTTCCCTAAAGTAAATCCTAGCCATGAAGGGCAATACATTTGTCACGCTTCGAATAGAGTCGGAAGCTCAGAAGAATATTTCAACGCTACGACAGATACTACAGAAGGTGTTATTGCAAAAAGTAAAGACTCATCGCAGATTAAATTGCCAATATAAGGAACCTGTGGTTTGTTTATCTAATCGTGTTGAACCTTTGCTCATTTCTTAGAATCTCAATCTCTTTTTACGCTACTACAATTATATGGAAGAAATGGAATCATTGTTGGAAGTTGTGCTGCCGTTTTAATAGTAGTTGTGTTGCTTGTGATGATCTTCGTATGGGTACAGTGCAGTAGAACAAAGGTACAGGCATTGATACTTTATATATTTTTAAATTCATGAAAAACAAAATATTCTAGATCGAAGAATGTATAGCAAATACGGGCATCATGCAACACATTAATATTCAGAATGAATTGTGAAACAGAAATTGATGAGGAATCTTACGGATGACGAAGTACGGCAGTTTCTGGAAGGAAGCCCAGAATCCATTAAATCATTCGTGGATGAATATGAAAATGTTCCATACTTGCCATACGACAAGCAATTTGAAATTCCAATGAAACAAATAGAATTAGGTGAGATTGATTTAGTTGGTGTTAATAATTTAAAATAGAGGATGGTAATGCTACAGTATACAGTGTATGAAAACTGAGTCTGTACAATATTTTTACGTAGATCATAATACTGTTCTTGGTGCGGGCACTTTTGGAATGGTTGTACAAGGAAAGCATAAAGGAATGCCGGTGGCTGTGAAATTGGCAAGACCAAATGCAGATATAATCTATTTAAAAGCATTAATGGCAGAATTGAAGATAATGATTTATATTGACAAGCATGAAAACGTTGTCTCCTTCATAGGATCTTTTACAGAACATATAAAAAATAGTGAGTTTTTTGGATTATAAACATTATTTTATGTATATATCAAGTATCAAGGCTGAATTTACAGAAGTAAAAAAACCGTTTTTACTCTTTTAGGGATTCTATATATTACTGTTGAACTTTGTCCGGGAGGTAACTTAGAATCGCGACTTAAAAAGTACAAGCATCATTTAAAAAGCTTTAAAAATGAAATACAGAGGTATATAATGTTTATACTAACACATGAAATATTATACAGAGTTTTTGGCTAGTTAGTTATAAAGACAATGTTTTTATTTTATGCTTATCAAAAATGTGTTTCTCACAACAGTCCGGAAATTTATGCAAGTGCTTCTTCAAAAATGGCTAAAGAAGAACAAAAAATTAATTTGAAGACTATAGATTGGTCCCGTCAGATTGCTGATGGCATGGAATATCTCTCCAGTAAAAAGGTTTTAAAGCAATTTTATTTTTAAAATATCAATTTGGAAAAGAAAATATTAAGGATATCTGAAAAAAACAGGTCATACATGGAGATTTGTCTGCAAGAAATGTGCTCCTTTCAGCCGAGGATGTTGCGAAAGTTACAGATTTTGGTCTTAGACTACAACTCTACAACAGTTCTTTCTACTCTAAAAAGACACAGGTATAGAAAAAGCCTACATCCATCGTACCAGTATAGTATCCATACTAAACTTACTAAAATCTTTTAGGCCATTAAAAACTTTAAGATATGGTGGTACATAATTATTTTTAGCCCCCACTCCCTTATTGGCAATGGATGGCTGTAGAATCTTTGTCAGAACTCGAGTTTTCAACAAAATCTGATATTTGGTCATATGGTGTAACCTTATGGGAAATGTACAGTTTAGGAGACCTCCCGTTTCCTGGCCAAGCTTGGACAAATGACTTTGTCGAAATAATTCATAAGGGGACTCGAATGAAAAAGCCAACATATGCTTCCAATGAAATGTATAAGAAATATTTCTACTATCTGTAGTCACAAATAATAATTATTTTTTATGATGCGCATTAACAAAGTATCGATGTCAATACTCTACTAATTATTAATGTATGTATGTTTCCAACATTAAAATAGATATGAACTCATGTGTCAATGCTGGTCAATTAGTCCGGACAGAAGGCCAACCTTTCATCAGATATCCGAATTCTTCCAGCAATTATCTGAAGAGTTACAGGAGCATCGGTAGTAATACAAATACCTACTAGCCTACTAACCTAGAAAAAATGTCAATTTATAATTTACTCTGTAAACTCATTTTGTAAACTCTCGATCAAATACTACATACTATTGAAATAAAACCACTCCAAGATAAATGTAGTCATTCATGACAATATGATATGATGTAATGTTATGCAAATGTGAGATGAATTAGTGAAGTGAGTGTACTACAAAAGTATTAATAATTAAGTCATGAATTGAATATTTAAATTGTTGTTTCTAATAAAACTCAAAGTATTTTTCACAATTCGAAGTTCAATAATATAATCATACCCGTATTCAGGGGGCAATTGCAATGGGCAAAATAACCTCTTTTTCGGGCATTTTGCCCTTCCCGAAATACATTTTGCCCTCCCGAAATGGATTTTTGAATACGGCCGTGACTATTATTTCAATATTTTAATTTATACATATACCAACTCGTTTCTTCATATAATTATAGTTTAGTTAGTACTTTTAAGCATGATGTACGCAAGTCTCATGAAAATTATGAATTTACTTAATAATTAAATTATATATCATAAAAGTAGAGATGCATTTTTTTCATTCTGCGCAAAGCAATTAGTTAATATTCCAATAACACAGGAAAACAAAGACAAGAGAACAAGAGGTAGCATCTATTTCTCTCAACAGTCTACAGTTGGTCATAAGTAACGTAGTACACAAAAGAAATTGTTTAGCTGACATAAATCTATTTTCATTTAAGGGTGTGCGGCCTGCTATTATTGAGAATGCGGGAGAATCTCCATGGTGTCCCATGAAGCCTGAAATCACTGCTTAATTTTTTAATTTTTTATACAACGCTAACTCTTGGTAGACTACACCCAGAGGATTGTGGTGGGTACCAATGGAAAGGAAATTTCTTG
>JAQFYB010000828.1:0-42857 GCA_034694085.1 Pogonognathellus longicornis
GCTTGCAAAATTTAACTGCAACACAATTGCAATTATATTTTAATCATGCATAAATCTGCGTAATAGCACAGAGTCCTGATTTAGCCAACGCCTATGCATACACCTAGTCTACTTTCGTTTAATGCAACTTTAATGAAGTAGAATAGGAAATGTGTCCAATTTTCGTATAGTATATATCATGTACAATTAGAATAACTCGTGTGCATTTCTGAGACTCTATAATTTCCGTCTTTTGAACAAGATACGTGTTAGGTATTGTACTAACATGACATTCTCTGATACTCCTGTGTAAGAACACAAATTAAGCGAATTGTGACTGGCATATTATTGTATTTTCCTAGAATCAATTTTTGCAACATACGAGTATATAGTAACTGATAACCAGAACGAAACACAAAGTGGTACAGTAACAAACAATAACAGGAAGTTATCTCAAGAGTTGTAATGCTTGTAAATGCAATTATAATAAGCGTCTCTTCAAAAAATTGCTTAGCACCAACAGAAAACTATTAACCAGCAATTTCACTTCCCTTGTAATTACGCACAGAAGAGGTGTCTCAACAAATGGTTGTCTCAAACTAGTCCCAAACTATTATCGTATTCTTTTACAGTTTTAAACAATTGTTTGCAATTACCCCTTGGATTACTCATATACCACGAAAAGTCGCAACATTAATATTGAATAATAAATCGTCCAGTTCAAGTAATAAAGTAGCAGTTTGTCAGACCATGAGTAGCAATCGGCAGATACCTATAAAAGTAACTTAAAGACTTAGGTATTGTACTTACGATATGGTTGAATTGGATGAAGTGATATATTAAGCAAGCACTCAAGCATGTAGGTATTAGCTACATAGGTACTACAATGAATGATAGCCAAGTTGACATTTGTTTATCGCGAAGTTACAAGGTAGGTACTAGGTACTAGGTTAGGTATAGGTACCTAATCTAATAACATAGCTAAAGTAAGTAGCTATACAACATTTCAGGTTTTTCATCCTATCCTGCCTGCACTAACTGACCTATCCACTAATTATGTGTTGAAATATGAAATATCATATTATGCACTTGTTATAAGAATTTAATTTTAAGAGTTGACAAATTTTTATATGCATGGTGGATGCGAATTTTACATTCTTAACTTACTGGTTATGATTTATGCACATACACCTCTATCAAAATATTGTACATATATAATATTAGCTTTCATACACATAATACTGTATGTATCTGATGTTACAACGTTTCTTTCATTGATATTTAACACACACTATAAATAGACGCACAGCTTAAGTGTGTTATACCATGCAGCTATAGATAATACCATTTGTACATACCTACCTGTACCTACCAAGCGAATAAGATTTAGTTTTATTAATGTTCAATATTTGCCTCGTGTACATAAATACATCAGCAATTTTACAACATTTTGTAACTTCTATGGCCAATTACTATTATGGTAATGATAGCCATTATTCGGCAATGAATGTTCTATTCAACACGTGAAAATATTTAACAAACCAACAATTGACTGTGTGAACACAGTGATAGATATAAAGTGTACTTTTATGTGTGTGTGCAAAATATCTGCCGTACCTAAGTAGTTAAGTACTATACATAGTACTATCCTTTCCTTTTCATTCAACAGCAGGAGATTCTATCTTCGTTCGTCTGCTGTCAAATCTTTAACAATTGACAGTCTTGTGACACAATTTCAAATTGCAACACATGTAATCACATACTATATACTGCATGCCCACAAGCTTATTATGAACACAATGAACACTACAATCTAGACAGATTTTATTGCGTCACATTTTTAGAATGCGTTATTCACTTTATCGCATTTATAGCTATTGAGGCAAGTATGTAATACAAGCAAGTGAACAAGTAAAGTCGATACAAAATCGAAGATAATTTTTATGATGTATTAATAAAACCAAAAGATTTTGACGTATCCATTTCCATTCTTTGTTTCACGTGCTTAACAATAGAACTCAATTATAATTATATTTTTTATTACGATTCGCATATTCAAATACCTAGTTTACTTCAGCTGTCTGTACTATAATATACACCCTTGCAAATGATACAACTAAACAAATGTATCCCAGGCCCAGGTTGCATATCTAATTTGATAGTTGTGCTGTTTGCAACCAATTTAATACACACAATTTGACACCCATTTTAGCCGGTCGACTGTCTCAATGTCTCAGAATGCAATTCATACAACTTAAACATGAACCCAAACGATAAGTGTCAAGAGGGACTTGATGATTGATAGGAGGATTTTTGAACTTGACCGTATTCTATACTCTATGGATCGATATACAAAGATTGAACAATTTTTCTTTATTTCTTGTGTTAGTTACGGCATACAGAGGGACGGATGGACGGATTACATTTTCATAAAAATGTATCTGTGACACATTAATAAGTGCGCAAATATTAAAGTACTTATTATGATGTTCAATAAAAAGAAGACTTGTTATTGTGCATTAAAAACAATAAGAGCGATAAATTATGATCGTTATTTACAGTGACGATAGACACTGATACTTACTAAGAATCTGTATATTTGTCTGTGTGTCTATGTATGTGTATGTCTGTCTGTCTATCTGTTTACAAGTATAAATGGTACATTTGTCTGACTATGTGTGCATGTGGATAATAGGTATACACATATGGACTATGTGTGTCTGTATGTATCCCTGTACATTTACACTCTGCGTTTCCACACAGAGACTATTTAATTAACCACGACATATTAAAAAATAAACTTTTTCGTAAACACATTTTTGGGTTGCCGCACTGCTGTTTTAGATCCGTTTTACATGGTACATGATTAAATGTCATTAAAAAGAGCAGAAAAATGGAATAACATTTCATTTAATATTATTTAGAGGTACCTACTTACACTTTTTTATAGAGTTCTCATTGTACAACATAACTTATTTATGTGATTTATTACGTTGCAATTCATCCCAGACACTAGAGTAGTTTGTTGGGTGAATGGCGACGGGTTTCATGTCAAACACAACACAAAGATTGTATATCACATGTAATTAATTGAAAATATTGTTTATTGTATTGGTTGATGTACATCACGTCATTCACGTCGCAGTTACTACTACGTTTGAGGAAATTGTAAGCTGCATCAGGTAAAAAAGCTAAACTAATTTCATAGTAAATACGCAGATAGTGATACAAAAACAAATAATATGGCTATTAGTTATTATGTCATGTGTAGTGCAGTGTCCAATTACATTGCAGATCAATCAAACACGTAATAGATTACCAATAATAAATTACAATAAATCTTCTGAGAATGTGTACCTTTATACTTAGTAGTACAATAATATTTCATCACATGCAAAACAAGTAGGTAAACATCAAAGTTGCATTGACTTTGACTTCGCTATATTATACACTAATACAATGCAATGCAATGAGATTGTAGATTGGACAGTACATAATTTTCCTCTGTTGTTTGTGCCACAACGCTCGATATGCTTCTTTACTTTGTTATTACTAGCTGAAAGCTGATGCATTCTGCCAAGATTTACAAACCATATACACACTACTTTTATACGTAAGTGGAGTAATGAATATCAATCAGTTGTTAGCTTTGCTTTTGCTTTTAGAGTGGCTCCTGCAGACAAATAAAAATTCGCAATTTCCAATATGGATTAAGAATTCACTGTTGTAGTTTATATATTGAAAGAACAAACTAGCCATTACCAATTACGGGGCATATTGACAGATTCATTTAAATAAATTAAAATCAGTCTTTGTTTTGTGCCTTATGAACTCAGTTTGACTGAAAAGTACAGTTTATGTCCATAGGCAAGTGGTAAGTAGGTAATGGTATTAGGTGTATAGACTTTTCAGATACTATTGTAATTGTGATTAGTGCTATTGCTTATCCATACAGAAATAGAATACTTTTATAAATGAGTAATTTGTCACACTTAATTACGTATCATCATTAAGTGCATAACATTGAGGGAGTTAAAAGCACCTTGCAACTATGCCTACATATTGTAGCGGATACACATTTAGAATATATCTACAAGGGTATTACACGATATAGGATCGAAAATGTATCGACTATTTATTTATGTTACTCGACTGGAGTTGTATTCTGCACTTGGAAAAAACTTATCTCGTCATCAGATATGTTTATGACAAGACAAGGTTAGACAGACTGCCATTTCGCTAGCGAGATAGATAGCAAGTAAATGACATTTTCGTATTTCTGCAATTAAAGATATTAAAACGCAGACCTCCTCAGTTCTCTCACCGGTGAACTGAGAAATGTAAACAGTTACATCATTACATTATTAAATGTGATGCAAATTTTTGATTAGTCAAATGATGTTGGATTGTTCCCATACATAGCCAATAGTTAGGCGTATTTGAAGTATGGAATACAACACCTAAAGAAAATGGATAAAATTCTACTACCCCTTTACACGTTAAAAGGAATTATTGAATACATATCGTAGGCACATAGATAAGATACTAATTATTATTAATAATGCATACTCCTTTTCTTACTGCGTCTAATGCTTTTTCTTGAAGTACGCATTGACATTGAGTTTAACTTATAGTTCTTTATACTGCAAAATACTAATAAAATATATTTAAGTGTACACCTGTCATTATTCAATCTAGCCTAGTGCCTAGCTCTTCTATCGCTTGTAACAAAGGTCCAAAGACTTTGAACCTCTGTGGAATATGTATTCAAAGATTCTGGCTACAAGCATTAAGACGGTGAGTGTGGTTTTCCCTAAAATACCGATCCATGGTTGATATTGATAGGCAAATTTGGTTTTCCTTACTCCTCACGATACATTCACAAGGAACCTTGCATGGTGGTTAATTTAGGTATCGTCTAGTCAGTCAGTCTAGTCACAACATATATCATGAAATTCTTCGTTGTAGTGTATAAATAATATAGTGTATATACCTACTGCAGCGCAGGTAAGGACGAAAAATCGAAATTTCTCACTCAACAGCCTACTTACAAGTTACAAGGTGGATTATTCTATATGAGATGTTTTTTACCTATTCTGTATACCTATATTACATAGGCATATCAGTTTATCTACGTTTTCGATCTTTTTATACCTAAGTAGCTCCTATGCGTGATAGTACACGTATGTTTTATGTATCTACGCCAATACATTGGATTGTTTCATTTGGCACATTGATGTATACAGAATAGTAATGCAGAATCAATAGGTTAAAGAAAGGTCTTCGAAAGAAAAAGGTGTGTCTGACACACCACTATCAAAACAATCTCTATTGGTTGGACGGAGCTGCGTCATTGGAACCAACCTTAGCAACTTCTAGGTACATGTACTCAACTTTTTGCATGAGCATCGAATATTATTGCATACGACGAATCTACATTTGTGTTTCGGAGAACAAACATTTCGTCACACATTTGGAATGTTGATTAGCTGGTTACTTAGATGTTTATGTTTCTATTCAATGTTACTACTACTAACCAATAAAAAAATATTGTGCAAATTTCGTAGATCTATAGGTTGCTTATTCTATTCTTATGGTCTGGATTTACATATAACAACCAATCTTCAGAGTCTCAACTCAACTAATGTTCCTTACAGAAGGTTATTATATTGTTCCTTACCTATGACATTGTAAGTTTAACCTCTACAAACCCAGATACAGATGTTACCATAATATTATTGGCCGGACACTCAAGCTTAACTTATTACTCATTAAAACCAACCGCACTGCACGTGTAGTGGTTTTTAATGCAATTGCTATACCAAAAGTAAATAATTAGGCACCAAGGTTTGGTTTGTTTTGTTACTAACATACCAGTGTTACAAAAAATGGCAATATAATGCAAAAAGAACGGACAATAGGGGAAAACCAAAAGAATCTCAAACAAATTCATTAAAGCCACAAAAGACGACATACTTAATTAATTGACTTAATACGTAATAACATTCAATATAAACATATTATCATACTTTATTTATACAGTTGCAGTTGCACCTTGCTCGACACGAGCATAGACAACTTTTAAAACCGTCGGCAACTGCGAATTGAAAAAATTTCCTTCTTCCTACACGCGACCGGAGAATTTTCGCTGTAAATTATTGAAGGTCCCCTTTTCTCCAAGATTCTCTACGTCGGACTATTAAACTGTGTCCCGTACTTTCATTTATTTGCATTTGATTGAGCTGACTGGGTTTTTCCTGATATAATATTGTATGTAAAAATATGCATTTGTAATTGGTACTACAGGGCTGTAGTTCATATCTTTTTGATCGAAAAATTCTTCATAAAGCTGTATATCGTACCTACATACCATTATAACAAACCCCATTAGGTGTATTCTATTATTGTTACTTTTACCTCTTTTTATCGTCTGCGGTCAAGTTTTTGCTCACGATGACTTTGAATCTATAGTGTTCGAGGTTTAAGCTTATAGATTTATCTTCCAGAACTCTAACACATAAAGCCTACGTAATAGTTGCATAAAAGCCTGGCTAGATTTCTGGAGCAAAAAACATACTAAAATTAACGACAGCGGGTGTAGTTAATGTAAAAAAACTTGCACGAAGTAGGTATTCAACTTAAATCTTACAACAACAAATATATAGGTATGACTCCTATATCTTGACAGTGTTTTCCAAACAATAGTAGGTATTACTTTTGGTAACTCTAACTGTTGGGCCCAATGTGTAATTTCCCTTGATCCTTTTCATTATTATCATATAAGCAATCATCTTTGGAAGGATGGCTTAAGTATCGTATGATCAAAGATTCTTTCTATTCCTATTGGAAAACCAGTTGTAACCAGCCCCCAACCAATCAGTTGGAGTTGATGTCAGAGTACCTGTTCATACAATACTTATTACAATGTATCCCATGTAAGTGCATGTAACTCATGTAATGGACTAACTCTAAAGCATCTCACGTCTCAGTGTACACTTCTTGTATCCAGATGTGATATAAACTCTCTGTTTATTCAGTACTACTTATGTATTATGAATTGATACTCACTCATGCATTTTGAAGTCCTAAATCTAAAATGTATATAGGTATCCCTTTCCATTTTCTAAGAGTGATTTCATCATCATCATCCGTACTTTCGGGTCAGGTAGGATAGGGAATAAAGGACTAAGGAGGCTAATCATCCCAGGGATGTGTTTCTCGATATTATCAATAGCAAGCCAACACAATTACCTGCATGGGTACCTATTTTAATATTTACCTACGTTTATAAGTATGAAGTACATGAATCTTATATCATTAGAGATGAAAAAAATCTTTTTTAATAAAGCCACAAAATAAATTATACCTTATTTACTGATTGTGAGTAAATAATTTGTCATTTTCTATTGGAAAAGGTATTTGTTGTAAACACTCTTACCAATGTACTGCCTCACAAGAATTATGTATATATACACTAATGGATGATGTAACGATGTAACTTACGTCATTACATTAAGCAAAATGTAAGCACATGTACAAAATGAAATTGTGACAAAATGAAATATAAGGTATATGCTTTGTGCTTTAGGTGCACACACGTGCATTGTGCATTGTATGGTGAAGCACCGACTACACGGAAGGAAATAAATGTGGTGAATAATAATTGTTTATATAGGCAATGCCCTTCAATGCAAGAAATTTTGAAAGCACTTTTAGTACTATGTTTATATTTTGTTGGAATAGTTATTTTGTTTATGCATTATGCACATTGCTCCCTTTAAGTACAATCGTACCACGCTCCTTACCTCATGCCTACAACGCCACAGCGCCAATACGTCAAAGGCATGGAAGTCAATTCAATCATAAAATATTACATAGAAATATCATTATGGTCGGTTATACCTTTACATGACAGCAAGCACATTGTATTAACAGGAGATTGTATTGTAACTTTTGTTCTACTTTATTTAACCCACCTTATGCCTTATGCCTTATACCTACACATGCATTTTATTGACTCTCATTGATTTAACTTTACACAACTCTGGTCTCTCTCTCCCTGTTCCTTTGGTCACTATCTGAATATCTGTACACGTAGAACAACCACAAAGCATATTTGACTTACACAAGCTGCTTCTTTCTTCTCATATATTTCTTGGATACCTTTGACTCACCTTCCTCACTCCATTTCTGCCATTCGTAGCAGCAATACATACACTCAAGTCCGTCCTTCGCAACTGACCTGGAAGCTTCCTTTGCAGGGTAAATATAAATTCATACAACCAAATCCTTATTACAATACTTTGTTTGTCCAACTTTCACTAGTTTCACCCATTATCATTTTATAAGTGAATTAGTTCAATATTGGATTTAGAATATTATTAGCTGAACTACCTGTCAATTCAAGCATTACCCGAATTCCCTTATAAGTACAATTCAATTTTTTATACATTGTAGTATGTATATTGATATATCTATATTGTTAAACAATTTTTATTTCAAATTTAACCAATTAATTAATACTACACAGGCTACTTAAAGTTAATTAGTGTAGTAAGAAATCAAGTATATAAAACTATACCTGAGTCGACTCTACTGCGAAAGTTCTTACTATTGATTTATTAATTCGTTTGTTTGCTTGAGAAATAAGGTCTCGCAATACCCCTCATTAGTAAAGCTTAACAAAATAACAATTTTTTCGAGTTTAGCGAATATACATTTGTAGTATACGATAGGATAAATCTGAATACTACATGCATTGAATTGAAATTGAACAAGTAATTTTTTATTTTACAGTTGAAACTTGTGACGTAAAGAGATCAGAAAAAAATGACGATGTTAAGGACATCTTTACTGGCTTTGGTTCGTGACAAAGGTTTCTTGCCCTTAGCTGGTTCTCAAAAGCAATATGTGAATTCTAGAAGCTCGCTCCGTAGCCTTCATTCATCCCCAGCCATTCTTCATCGACGTTTAAACTTAGACAAGTACGATGACGGTGCTCCCAGGATCTTGATAACAGGTGCCCATGCTATTACATTTTTACACAAAGCCAATTTATTTATAACCTGGTTTTGTACGATGATGCAATTTGTTACATGCATGAACTGTGTTATGAATATCTCATCTGTACCTTCACTTTCGATTTCCTTTGCACACTCTGTATGTAGATGTAGTATCTTGTATACCTACCTATTACCTGTGTATAGATCCACATGCAGCAACTAACCCACCCATCCATAATGTGATTATTTACTAATACTACATCCCAATAGTAGTATTACTATTTTTACAATCACACTAAAAACTAAACAGGTTTTGCTACAAGGCTACATACAATGTTGCATATGTATATCACATCTACATAACCTAGAAAAATGTATACTACCTATAGAAGATATTTATATTCAATTAGTTGCGTACATTATCATCCTCATCCGTCATTAAATGTTCTAAAAAATATTGATAGATTTGCTTTTTGCATATATTAATTTATACTTACCTGTCAGGTACCACTATGCACTATGTAGTGTGTACAGTGTGTAGTGTATTGAGTAGGATTATATTTTATGTACCTGTCTGAAACTACCATTTCTGACGCATGTACAAAAAGTACATTTGCATATTACATAATTTCTGTGATTTTTCCACACATTTTTTGCAATGATTTGATTGTCTCAGTGCAAAAATCTGATTTGAATTGACGTAGGTATACTCGGATTTTTCTGAATATTAAATTGTGTTAACTTTTTAGGAAGCCTGGGACAATTGGGCTCAGGATTGGCCGCCCTGTTTAGACAGAAATATGGGAAAGAAAATGTATTCATGTCAGACATTCGGAAGCCGACGAGCGCCATCGAAGCAAATGGTCCGTATATCTTTGCTGATGTTTTGGACTACAAATGTTTGCAAAAGATTATTGTAAACCATCGTATCGACTGGCTAGTCCATTTCAGCGCTTTGCTCAGTGCTGTTGCTGAGCAAAATGTTGCTCTTAGCATGAGGGTGAACATTGAAGGTAAACAAGGAACAATCTTATAACACTTTTACTCAATCACCTTGATCATTTCTGGATATTACCAATTTATTATCAAGTACAATGTTTCGGTATAAAGGCGTAAGACGATTAGGTTTACAGATTTGCCTCCGGCGTCAGAGAAATGTGGCAAACTTTTCAGCTATTACAATTTACATGCATTTAAATGAGTAAGTTATATTTATAGCGTAGAGAACGCCTCGAAAGTAGTGAAAATGAAACTAGTAAATGGAATGGGCATTAGTTTAATGAAAAAATTCGTCTAGCCACATACTAGATATAGCTATAGGTGTATACGATTTTGATTAGTTTGGAAAAGTATTAATAATGTAAGGTATTTACGTGTTATGATATCACTCGCTATGAATCGATTTTATTTTGCTTAGCATAGGGTAGACATTCGACAACTATATACTTGGTCGAAGTTAGTGAAATTCTAGGAAACGTTAAATGAATCAGAAAGAATAAAGTAGGTGATCGGAGCTAGAAGTGCTAGGTACCTACCTGCATGCATTGTCCATATTATGTAGGTAACGCCCGATAATGCAAAAGCAGGACGTATTGAATGCTATAGATTTTATGAGCACATTGCATGTGTGACATTCATTAAAATTATGTCAATTTATGAGCGATAAACAATTCTATTCATTCATTCACGTAATGGATGTGACTTTATTATGACTATAAAATATATTAATAAGCTAGCCAAAGTGCTAGCTAGGTTCTGTGAGGTGTTTGGACGTATGAAATACCTTAAACCTATTAAATGTATACATACACTAACCTAGACCTACACGGCCTATACTGTACACCTTTGTAAAGTGACAGGTTTATCTATTTGCGATCGCCTTATATCTGTCAAAATACTGCAATTTCATCTTAAATGCAGCTTATCCAAAGTGTATCGTGAAAACTATGATATATATAGACAAATAAGTGTCAATATGCTATTCGCAAACAATAATGGCAATAATGGAACAAAATATTATATTAATGATTTGTATTTTTGGACACAGGTACACATAATGTGATGGAGCTGGCAAATCAATATGGATTGAGGCTATTTATCCCCAGCACAATCGCTGCATTCGGCCCAGAATCCCCACGTAATCCAACACCTAATCTCACTATTCAGCGACCAAAGACGATCTACGGAGTCGCTAAGGTATACAGCTGACCTTAATAACCTTAATGTTAATAAAGCCAATGTCAATCTTCTGATGTCATTTGTATCTACAAAAATTAATCCGGCAAAATAATCATTGCATAAGTAAGAAAAACATTCATTTGTATACTAATCGTTCGGGATGCATTTGTTTAAAGGTTCATACAGAACTACTTGGCGAATATTATCATCACAAATTCGGTCTGGATTTTCGCTGCCTTCGTTTTCCAGGTGTATTATCCAGTGATACACACCCAGGCGGTGGAACCACAGGTACAATGCAAACAATATTGATGCGCATTTTAGCTTAGTACAAGTTTATTTTAATCTTATCTTAAAAAAATATTACCAGTTACATTTGAAGCTATAAGGATTTCTGGATTATTTTTTTACTATTAAATAGGAAAGTGAAACTAACTTTTGGTAATATTATTTCAGACTATGCCATACAAATATTTCATGATGCTTTAAAACATGGACGCTACACTTGTTACCTGAGACCAGACACTCGTCTGCCAATGATGTATATCGATGACTGTCTCCGTTCCGTCGCAGAATTAATGGAGAGACCTACAGAATCCTTGCCATTCCGAACATACAATGTAGCTGGTACATCTTTCACACCCGAAGAATTAGGTGATGAAATCCGTAAATCAATCCCAGATTTTCAAATGGACTACCGACCAGATCATCGACAAGCCATTGCTGAGAGTTGGCCGGAAGTTTTCGATGACTCTTGGGCACAGAGAGATTGGAACTGGAGAGCTGAATTTGACCTCAACAGGATGTGCAACGTAATGTTAGATGATCTGCGTCCACTATATCAACAAGAGACTGCTACAGATATGCGTGCTGTAGCTTGATCTAAAATCTCGTATTAATTAAGGTTAACTTCGGGGTAGCGTTCGCATATTATAATCAATAGAATTGACATGTACATTATTTATGTAGGTATATTTGTGTGTCATTTAGCCATAAATTCAGCCATAAATGTCGTTTACAAAGATGACCCATCTTCGAAACCTTCCTTAGCACACCATACGAAAACGCTGCCGTCCTCATACCCGTTGGGTGCAGTATAGTAACTTTGCACTCTAGCTAACCCGAAGTTATCCTTAAGCAAAACTTAATTAAATTCCTTTAACGATAAATAAGATAGGTTGGTCGAGGTATGTATATAGTTTATAGATACATTCGAGAATCTAATTATGTAAAACGTCCATTTTATGTATAACTGTACTCTAAGTGGCTTTTGGACTATGGGTTCATTGGTTTAAGACGTTCTTTAATATAATCAACACAATGCAGCACTTGTTTATGTTATTTTTTCCTGAAAACAAAGTTAGAGAGATCGGAAAGAATTTACTGACTCTATGGGCATTTGCGTTCAAACATTATTTGATAATCTTAATCGGACTAGTAGGCAATCGATCTGGGAATGGAAAATTCCTGAAATGTGATTACATAAGTAAATACCTATTAGATATAGTGCATTCCTAAAATATTTATTGCAAATTATATGCTACTGTACTTTATATAAATGCTAAGTTAGTTTTGTCTTAATTATTATTCAGTATTACTACTGGCTATATAATAAATTAAACCTCATTATATACAGTAGTAGTATTGTCAGCTAGCACATACTTTTTTGCTACTCTACAAGTTTAATAAAGTTTGTTCCTGATTCTACTCTTGATGGAACTACATTAAAACCTTCACGCGCTGCCGCAAGTTAACTATACAGATGTAATAAATGTATACCCAAATATATTAAAAATAAAAACAACAGTAAAAGAAAATCGTTTGACATTTGACATCTGACACAATTACTTTTATTAAATGTCTATTTTTAAAACTACTAATGTTCATGTATAACATGTCACATAAAATGCATACTAGGTATACAGAATGTCGATATTTTGGAGCATATCTATAGACGGAAAAACACCGACTTTGTTATGTATTTATTTGTAATCTCCCAGCCAAGTCTTAACTAACCTATAGAAAATTTTCAGATACCGACACAGATTCCCAAATTGAAGTTGTTTTGGAAGAGTCTAGATACTCTTTGCGGTTAAATGGAAATTAAGATAATATCTCGATTATAATAAATTCTTAGGTTTGTGGTAGATAAATCCCTTCAAGGCAGGTTATGTTACAAATCGTTGTATGTAACAGCATCAATGCGTTACTCGCTTGATAATTTTTTTGCTGAAAAATTGGTTAGAGTTTAATAACTAAATCTAAGTTTATTATAATCTAATTCTTCATACTATGTTTAGCGTCATTACTTCATACACTCTATGCTATAACACATTTATGTTTCAAGTACAAATATCTTATACACCTACAGTACCTAGCTACAGATAGTACCTGTACTTTGAGAATCTACTTAGGTATCCATATACTTAAACTAAATTAAATTCATGCCACTATATCTTTAGGATCGCAATTAACTGACACATTGACAATAGAGGCTAAACAAATTGTAAAAATTCAACAAATTCAAGTTTTGTTCGTAATTATTACTGTTTATTTTCATTAAACATGAAGTTATCGAACGATCAATTCATAACAATATCTTTCTTCTTGCGTGGTAGGTATGTATACACATGGCACAGATATGAAAATCAAAAATGTAACTAAAAATTTAAATGCTTTTAGTAAACAGGTACTGATTTTAAATAGCTAGTACATACAAACAGTCTCATGCATTTTCAACGAAAAATTAATTGCATTTCCCTAATCATTACAATTACAATTTTCCTTTTTATTATTAATAAAATATTTCTTTCAATTCCCCTGAAACCATAATATTTTAGTATTCATTGTGAGAACCAGGGCTGCTTAAGCTTTCACATTAAGTACTACCAATACATGACAATACATTGAATTCACACAAAACTTATTTACACACGTGAAATATTATATAACATAACAGTAAAGTACTAGCTAATTACATGAGTCGGAGTTTCATAATTTCTTATACGCATTATTCAATTCATTGTAGTGCACCAATCATGTTTTAAATGGTTGATACAGCAGGTACAAAAACAGTGAAATAGTTCACCAAGACTTGCTCATCGACAATTCATCAATAAACGAAATGCTCGGAAGACCTCCTCTTACTTGATTCTCAGTCCAGTAAATTGACTCGTTGACAATGAACTTGGATCTTTTTTCATAAAATGAATTACTAAATAAACATCAATCCGTGTGTTTAAATTCATTCAGGAAATATACGCATACATCTGTGCTATTTCAACATAACATAGCAGAACATTTTCGTCATAAATTTTTCATGGTCCATATAATATTTACAGTGGGTATTGTACGCATTGAAAAATAGTTGGCTATAATATACGTAACATTAAGATTATAAAAAGTCATGTTTTGCCTTGAAGTCAGGATATCATGGTCATTCGGTTGTGTCTTGTGTGTTTTGCTATACACACCTATGTTTAGAATTAATCTGATTGGCTAAATGTAGTATGATTCCATGACGCACTTGTTTGTAGACAGTAGATTTAGGTACACAATAGAATATTTAGTATTAGTAAACAGTAAACAGTAAATGTGTATACAATGACTCAAACGGAACTTTTTAACTACGCCACTAAAACAAAGTCAATTCTTTTTGTGTCCGCACCCAGCAGCCAAAGCTCGTTACGACGGTTCCAGAATTTCGTTGGAGAGTCGTACCCGTTTACAAAATGTATGGCTCTGGGCCCTTGATTCTGTTCAAAGTATGTGATGTTTTTGTTTTTCAGCGTTTGCTGAAGCTCCTCCATTTGTACTTGATTTATTTCTTGTGATGCGTAGCCCCCGTATCGTCTGTAAAACAAAAAAATCTCCTTTGCAACAACTTTTCATCTCACAAACACATTCTTGTACGTGCTTATCATTCTCAATATTTAATACGTTTTACTATTTACTATATATGAATTAACATTTCCATGTTATTCATTTTTCTTATTTTACACTCGTCACACTGGACACGTTAATTGTAACACAAATTTATTATCCTCTACATAGTACATTCACACTCACATGACATTTACTAAACCAATGTCATCTCTGTTGCTGACTTGGAATTGCTTCTTAGCAGCACTTAGTTATTCGGGTTATGCATTTACGTCACACACGATCATGATGCTATTATCATTGCAAATTTTAAAACGTTCATTATTCTGACATTAATTGATCAAACAAAATTATTAGGGCTTTGACCCTTCCAGCTACATGGAAAGGCCACATGAACTGCAAAATCTGTAACATTTTGTTGTTATGCTAATTGTAAGCTTTATATATTAGTACCATGTTAAATACTGTATAGAGGAAGGACCTACTGCATTACAAATGCATATTATGTTACTTTTACAAACTTTATGCACTAAGTGATGTTACATTATATCTTCATTAAAATTGTGACGTCCTTTAGATACGTTAATAAATTTATCAACTGTAACTGTGAAAGTTCAATGCAATAAACTCAAAATTCCACGTACGTAGTTACTACCATGAATAAATTTTAAGGCCATACCTAATGCAGTCAGTCGCATAACTTAAAACACAATACTAATAATATGCTCATGGGAATGAATCTAAAGAATCCAGTTAATTTCAATTGAATGTTTGTAAAATGGAAACTTACTTAGAATAGACATGAAGTGATGGAAACTTGATGATTTTGACTTTGGGGTTGTTGGGCTTTGGAGGTTTGACTTGGTATTCTTGTGGTACAAAAAAGCACATCTCGTATGAATTCAGTTCTCCATTTCTGTGATCAATTTTTGTACTTACTGGTATCGTCATCTCAATCTTCTTTTCTGTTTGTGTGTAAAAATATTAACCAATCGTCAATCATACATGCATAAAGATGCATGAGACTTTTCAATAAGAATCGAATGAAATATATGACTACATAGTATACACTGCATTTTATTTGCACAGGAGGATATTCTTAACAAATGTGCATAACGTGTATCGCTTAGTTCAAAAGACTAAATTCTTCAAAGACACATTCACATTCAAATTTGCAAAGCCACAACGCAATGACAAAGGACTGCTCTGGCCTTTTGATGAAAGCTATTTAAGTTTGAGGTTGAGGAAGGCTTAGATATTTATTTTACATGTGGTATTGAAGGACAAGGAAGTAAGCCATGTACATAAGTCACTTTCAGTATTTGAGCATCAAAGTATTTAACCACAAGGGCAAACGTCAATAAAACAATAATACAAACTTGTTCACCAAAATGTGACAAAGAAGAAGTGATTATGTACGCTACTAACAATACCAAAATGGTTGAGATGTGTTTTGTTAATTGATCAACTTTGACAAAAGCAATTTCATTCTTACTTACCGATCTCATTTTTTCCTTGAATGTAACCGTACAGCATCATGAAATTCTCCGAACTCTTAACATCCTTTCGTTCTGGTGTTGCGAAATATTCGACACAAGCCCAATGTTGTGAAGGATAAACTCGTTCTTCCACATCCTGTATTGCACATAATATATTATAATGGTGTGTTAATTTTTATATAAAGAGTCAGTGTATCTGAGACACACGTACAATATATTAGTTGACAATTTCTATCTATGGCTGAAAAAATCTTTAGCTGTCTATCTATTTATCGTAAAGCTATGATTCTAATTTTTACAAGCAAAATCAATCTCAATTGCCCCGAGCAAATAAGCAAAAACAATTTATAGCAAAATGAAATTATTATGTTCATTGTGCCTACACTTAACTAAGATGAAAAGATACATTTTGCAATCGCTATTCTTTCCTAAAATATATAAACTAATCAATGAATTGGAAACTCACGTCAGTTATGTTCTTTACGCTTGTATACGTTGGTTCTTCATAATATCCAAAGAAAGATCTGACCCAGTCAAAAATAGGGACGAATTGTCCCTCAGTGACACTGACACTTGCAAACATAGCAAAAAGTGCTATAGTTGTTACGCAGACACTTTTGGTGGGGAGCATTTTCATTCAGTGTGATAATATTATAAACGAACCTTTCTGTAACCAAATTAAAAATAACAATTAATTTCTGTAAAAACCAACTCGTATAAAACAGCACAAAATCCACTAAACTAACGTATAGCCCTTTCACTTCAAGCAATTGAATTAATTGTAAAAATGAGGTCTATTGTAAAATTATTTAAATCCAAGTACAGCAATTTCTGTTGTACTTTACTTTTACTCACACAGACTATGACAGGAACCTTTCCACGTAGTTTAATTTGAACTGCTCAAGAAACTCGTTAATTTACTAACAGCTTCTACTTACATTACTGAATAAACTTACACTAATCTATCTATGTACTTGTCCGCCAGTTAGTTGTTGGCTTTAGTAAACGAAGTCTACAATATTTGCCTACCTATCTTTGTACATACAAATGCACCGACTTGTGAGCTAAGAGTTATATATGGCTTAGTATTTGTCATAGAGTTGCTTTTGAAGAAGACAGAAAGAAACCCCAGCCATTACGACAGAAATACTGAGACTGAGACGCATTTATAATTGAGTTGAAAAAGACACGTCTTTATGTAATGTAAGTACAAAGTATAGAGACGTATCGATATGTGTGTATCTGGAACAGCGGACGGTGCACGGAAACTCTTAATCAGTTACTTCTTATCATTTAATGGGCTAATTATAACATAGGCCAGTAAGAACTTATGGTAATTCTGTGTGAGAAATCCATAATAATTATGTCGCTGTAAAACTTACTGGCAAAATCAGATTCAGATGTACTCTCAATACACACTACTCCTTTACAATATTATAAAATATTATTGCATATATTTATGTCTAATGTCTTTCCGTGAAGATATTATCAAGTCGACTTAACTCTGTTGAACTGTTGTGGCTACTACACTGACAGTGCTGTGAGAATTACTTAAAATTACGTTTAATTTTATGTATAAGCAAGTGTATACCTCTGTATGAGTCTTGTATGTAGTTCTACTCTCTTCTCTGTATACAGTTTAACTAGGAAAAAGAATTATCAACTCTTATTTGTAAAGTAGTGTAATGCTATAGCGTTGTATATCTCAACTAATGTCTAATGGTTATGGGTTTAGTGCTGAGCCTGGCAGGAGAAGGGTTAGACTCGTCGCAAGTTGTATATACGAATGTGTCAGTTCAGTGGAGTGCAATGGGGGCTGCATGCGACATAAACACAATTTTATACGTTCTTACTCGTTCTTCATTTGCCTTTTATGTAATAGGTCGAGTGAGATAGACGCGATTGAGCATTGCATTGCACTATACACATTGCATATTTACAAACAACTACATAGCCACAATTTACATAACTCATCTGATACAGATCTTACTTCAAGGGCAATCATGTGTACTTATACACATGTTGGACAAATGAGTGAAGCCTCTTTTCAGTATGTGTCCTGTATCTCTCTCGCCTTAAGCACGTTCTTTCTTCATATCTTCCATCTCCATGTTTGCAAATGGGTCTAAAGCACCAGCACCACACACTTCTCATATACAGATACATGTATCACTTACATACCAATATAATGCCAAACTACCCATTTCTTTGATAAAGACAGAAAAGACTAATAATTAAGCATAACCCACACACACGATACAATTAGGTGTATAGTACTCTGCATTCATGCTATATACTTCAAACTGTGTAACCACAAACACAACCGCATGAATGAGTTGCACTTTACTGTACTGTACTGACATGACTGTAGCAAATGAATGGATACACAATACACGCTACGCCTTAGCACTAATACACAGCAACATATTTTTTTGTAACATATAACTAAATTCACCAAAAAAGTCTCACCTATTTGCTTTGTCTCAGCATCTCATTACAGTATGCATAACACTACAAGTTGCAGTGGAATACATTAGAGATTGCATATTGCTGTGCTATGTAAGACTAACAGGAAGGTATATAGTAGAATTAAATGGAATAGCGAAACTTTCTGTTGTATGGGGATCGTTCATTCATAACATGCAAATGTAATACAAATACAGGTACATGGTACATAGTACATAATCCTACATACATAATCCTACATTCATAATAGGTATTGTTTCCCTTTAATTTCCCAGAAACAATAACAATGAAACTTCACAATTAAAATAAAATGCCTACGATCGATTGCGTAATACTTTTGCTTAGTATTTCTTATCTTTCGCACAAGATATGTACCTACATACACTTAAGTTTTATTTCATCCATCACAAGTCCCACGGTTGATTAAAAGTGTGAATGAATTCAATGATTACTTTGTTTGTATGTATTTGTAATGAAATGATCCAGAAAACACAATTTCATGCATTTTTGAAAAGCTATCGCATAGGGATTAGAAAATGAATATACCTAGCTCTAATCCTTTAACTTTACAAAAAGGCGAATGTAATAGTTCCAGTGGTAATTCTCTATATTATATCCAATTATCCTTTCCATGCAACGAATACAATTTCTAGTCGCATAATTTTACATCTAAATCACAGTGCGCAAAAATGAGTTGAAACATTTTTAATTAAATCTCCGAAACAATACTGTACTGTATGCGTTTTGTAAGCGATCTACTAGAATAGGTACACACTACACACAAAGTAGAGTAGAACAAGCAATTACATACAATAACATTAGAGTGCAAATGAGATTGTTTAAAGGAAAACTTAATGCGAGTAAGAATATCTATAATACAAATATAAGCTGAAACATTTGAAAGGAAGTTTCCAACATTACATTATTTGGATTTCTTTTATTGTGGTTTCCTCCGCGCTAATTGTGCACACTAAATTAAGTAGTAACTATTAATAAATAGTAATTTCGTGGACAAAATTAAATTATGCCGATGCAATGATATAATTTCTTGACATGATACTCCATTGTATTGTCCTACAATCCCACTGTCCCATTTACAACAGACTTTCATTACTTATGCATTTTTTAAGAACTTGAGCTCAGGCAGGAAAAATGAACTAAAACATTTGTTGAGAGTGAGAACTGCAGCTGCAATTAATGTTAGCATATATTTGTGCTCCCAATAACAATGGTTGAGTAAAATTATCACAAGCTTGTCTAAAAATAGTAACCTTAAAGTAGTAAATAGAACACAATGTGTAAAAATATGTAAATCACATTGAAATTCAAGTGTAACAGCAGTACCTGTAAATTTTGTATTAATCGCAAATAGAGGACAAATTTTGTAATGACATACATACAGATATTAAGGATTTCTCATTAGATCTACACATACAAAAAATTGAGCTTGAATTATACCTTTTTTTGATAACTAGCTGTTAATCATAGGTACACTAATACTTTTGACGCTACCATACTTCAGAAAGATGTTGTAGTTGTTGCTACTTCATATTTTGTCCATGCAAATTACTAGGAATCAAGTACAGATTTCTATATAGGACACATTTGATTTATGCCAACTCTTTACCACCCCGGGGATACCAAAGGTTAATTTGTCACTTTGATTGACGGGGAAAGTAAATTCATGCATAGAGATTGACGATTGTACCATTAAAAAAAATGATATAATAATAAAATCTAGCCATGTGCGAGTCATATACGGCCAAAATGTGTTTCACTAACTAGCTCCATTCTATGGAGCATGTAATCTGGTAATGAGGACTTGTTTTGATGACATTGCCCTACTTTGACACTTGTGTAGTGTATGACGGTATTGATTTCATGATTCCATCATTTGCATATCCGTTCTATCTTCTTCCTACATATTCGAAGAGTAGCAAAACTGCATGATATCACACTAATTACTAATTAGATTTATCATGCATTTAACAATACATGATATACAACCAATCAACATACGACAATTGTAATAATTTAGTAGATCAACTTTTCATTTATTATTAGCACTACTAACTAAGTCATGTGTTTATTTACCTTTATGCGACATAACTCTTTTAATCTTCGAATATGACCATGCAATTTGTTAACTTGTTCGTAAAGTCCTTATAGTATTTCCATGATGTACCTGATTCTTCATATTATGCGCAGTGAGAACAGAACTCAGAAAAATGATCGATTCATGTGGATCAGGATGGTAGAAAAATTCTATTTAGTAGATCAGAAAAACAATCTCAATTTCAGAATATTCAAGAGTAATGAATGTACACAATCTTAAAATGTGTACATTCATGCTTCACAATAATAGGTGACAAACAGTCACTACTTCAGATTCAAAATTAAAATGCTATGAAAATGTATAATGAATTTGCATCAGATGCTGGATGGTATTGTTAATATTCCCAAAAAGTGAAGGAACACTACAAGGTATTCTCTTAAATCTTGCATTAAATTCTTACACTAACGCATATTGCTACATATCTCTCTACAATCAGTTTAAAATTAAGTATTGGTTAAATATTTATACTTGCTTTACATGCTACAAATTCATCAAAAGTATAAAGACGTGAATTCGTTTGTTCTCCATGCAAAGATATGACAAATAGATTCAAAAAATTAAGTGACCCGGTACCAGGTTCAACCAACGACCCGATACCGGATGTAGCCCCCATACATAAATAATGCCGAACTAACGAAACAATGGCGTATTCACGTCATACCTATATATAATGCACAGCGTATATGAAATATGAACTATGGCTAATTTTAGCAAGAAGCGTATAGGAAGGAAGCGAAGCAAGAAAGGTAAAGGCAGGCTTAGAGTTGGAAGGGGAAGGGTGTTAGGCTTAAGGTATTCAGGGCATTTATATTAGGGGAAGGGGTACACATTACATTACTCATTACATATACATCATACATATTATACTTAGGTATATTATACTTATATAGACATACATTTACATTAATATTATTTATCAATTTTTGTTTGTATGTAGTTGTGTGCGTGTTGAGTGTGTAGGGTTACAATATTACTTACATTATGCATTTCATATATTACACATTACATTTTCAACATTAAGGGTATAATAAATTAATAAGGGAGGGTAGGTATAGGGAAGGGTGTTGGGTGTTAGTAGAGAAGGTTAGAAGTGCGTTAAAAGAGAGAGAAACACATTGTATGAATTTATATGATAATAGCAGGCAAGCGACGCAACGTTAATGAATCTTATCTTATCAATGAATCTTCCTACTAATGTGTGCACACAAGATAACTGTTCTATAATAAACGTTGCTGGGAACTGAAGGGGAACCCATGGTTTATGAATCGGCAAAATTTTTGCAGGGGCTACTTAGCCACACCGCAAGTTTAAGACGTTAAAACTACTACTTTTATACTTTCTGTGTCGAGTTTTGTATGTAAAGTTCACTAAACGCACAATGCCCCATGTATAACTTTTAAACTACGGCACTTAGAGTAGTGTGAAAGAGCGCGAAACTTAAATCCATATCATATAAACATTTCTACGTTGTTTTTGTCATATTTATATTTCATGTGTTTTCTTGTGTGGCTATGATTAAAATCAGACTGCACTGTATTACAGAATATTATACGAAAATAATAAAAACGCAAAATTCTTGTTTCCCATTAGCAAATAAATGGAAAGAGTAATTAAGTAAAGTAGGTTTAATAAATATGCTAATTGTCAAAGATTTATGCTAAATTGGTTAAACAATGAGATTTGAGACGAAAAGTCGAAACAATTTATTAGAACGTATTTGATTAATCGAGATACAAATATTAACATGGGCGATTTTTTACTTTTAAGAATAAAATATTCATTACATGTAATTGGATTAATTGTGGACATTTAAAATAACTCTACCCAAAAACCGGGTCAACATCAACACACTAATTAGTTAGAGAAACTGAATCATCCAAACTGTCGAAGTCATCTATTTCCATCGAATCAATCTTAATCTCTTCTTTGGGCTGCGGCGGGTTACGTGGTCGGATTTGTGCGCTTGTGGCTGGCTTCTTTCCCTGTAGGACTCTCTGGCTTTCTAGAAAGTACTGATTAGGATGCATCACGCCACCGTCAACTGTGGCCTGATTGTGTGTCCATTCAAAATACTTCTGACAGGCAACTGTGTAATTCTGTTTATCTATCAGATCCAAAATTTCTTTTATACCTAAAAACAATGCAAAAAGAAACAATTATTGAAAATCGGAATACCAAACATAAAAACTACAATGATTTGAAACAAAATATCGTGACGCATGCATTATTACTTGTACCTTATTATTTAAAACATAAAATGTGTAAAATGTAGAGCTTTAGCGTACAATTATTTACTCCAACATATTATAATCGTAAACCAACCTGACGGAGGTATTTCTGCAGCCACAAGTTTACTCCTTAACGGTGTTTGGTCAGAATGACGAAAAGGACAACCGTGGCTATCACCAGGACCAACACTTTGCATTATTACCTTCAGACAATTGTAAGGTGTGTAATCGGTTCGTTTTCCCTCTTGACCATACATGTGACGAATGTTGTACAAATACTGTTTATCAAACTACAAAAAAAACGATATCAATTACGGTTTTTTCAAACAATTTTACAATATCACTAACATAACAAACATAAAAGACAGAACCACACACTTTCCTAAATGTCATAAGATATAATTAAAATATAAGTAATTTTAGTGCAGGATAGAAATGGGTCTTGTCATTTTTGTAACGCTATTGGCCGGTACTGAATAAAGAATAATAATAAATTAATCAAGTGAAACTTTTTTTTTAATTTTATTTACCCTATTTGCGTCAATATCAGATTTTTTTGTAAAATAGTTTCTCCAATATCTTACTGACTCTTCTAAAGGAACACCCACGCCCTTAAAAAACAACCCCAGTTGAAGGCGACCCCAGTGTTTTAAATGATACTCGCTCGTGAGTACATCGTTGAGTGTTTTCATACACAGAGGAAATGATTTCTTGGATAATTCAGGCAACATGTCAGCAGTGACACAATTTTCTTTGCCCTTTTTATTTGTGTAATCACCACCAGTATACTTTTTATCAAAGTCTTGCAATAAGTATTTAATACGTTCATCGTCCAGAACCGGAATCATCCTGTTCGTATCCTGAAAAAATCATACATTGTAATTTATAAATATCAGATTAGTAATTTTAACGTACTATTGTTATTCGTGAATAATTACTCACAACCAAGGCTTGAGAAAACCTACTACGAAAAGCGGACAGTATTATAGTGGAAACTTTTGTGTGGGGAATATAAGCCCACCCATCTTTCAGAAGCACTTTTCTACTTTTCACAAGGTCCAAGGCATTCGTAAATTGGACTTTATAAAATTTGATATCTTTGATATTGCCCTTATCAACGTAAAATGTAGCAGCTTGGAGATCAGAATGAAGGGCAGTTTTCTCACTTTCAGTCACCTACCAATCAAATCGATTAATGAACACGTTCATCGTTAGACAATAGTTGAAAAAATATATTAACCTAAATGATAATTAATTAGGCATGACGTTACAACACCAAATAATATATGAAAAAGACACGAACCTCTTTGAACGCTAAATTGTATCGGTCAATTAGAAATTGGATGTCGCCTTTATTTACACGACATTCTAATCTTATGCCCATAAAATCCATCTCCATTGAGATAAGCCATCTCCTCAAGTCCTCAGTTCTAACAAAAATGAAAAAGGGTTTTCATCGAAGACGTTCTCTCCATTTTCCATTAATTTTTACAAAACAAAACATTGGAATCACATACCGACAAAAAGGCAGCCGTAGGATATAATGGGAAATGTGGTCATACTTTCTTGCTAAAATTTCTTCTTCAGGGTCACCTGTGCCCCACATCTAAACAGGATAAATATTAAAAAATTGCTGCAGTGCATACTAATATTGTGTGTAAAATGAAGAAGAATGAATGAACGATTGGAAATTCGACAGTATAATATCTGACACGAAATAGAAATATTACCATATTACCAATTTTTCAAAATGATGCAGATTGAGTTTTTTGAGCTCCGCTGATATCGCTTTATTATACTCGGTCGAGAATTTTACTGTTGAATTCATGTTCATCCTTTCAATCATTCTTAAAACTAAAACAATCAAAAGTAATCCCATTAGTTGTCCTAATATTCAATAGCACATGCTGTATTCATGTATTAATAACAAATAGTTTTTACGCTTTAGTCTATCCAGTGCATATGTTTCGAATTCATCCAAAGAAATGGAAATATCTGGAGGAGATTCATAAAACCATACTGGAACAGTAGAATACAGCTTGTCAGAAGCTTCATCATATTGGACTGTATATCTACCTCTTCCTGCTCTTCTAGTCTTCTTTCCGCCCAACGATGGTTTTACGTCTCCGAAATCCATGTTCAATTTCTGGAATCTTAATTATAGTTAATTAAATTTAAAAAGTTAATTACGAATTAATTATTGTCCAGCACTTTAATATTTTTCCATGAAATCAATAACAAAACCAAAGTTGTCCCGGAACAAAAACAATGGTCTAAAAGATTAGCGGTAGCGCGATTTCCTTAGCGCCTGTTTGTAATTTGCACACATGACATCAAGATCGATGACAAGGTACGAAAATCAAAAACAGAAAATCTTCTTTTCCTGTTTATCTCTCAGTCTCCTTCTTCCTCCCCTTCCATGTCCATTGTTCATTGTCGACATTGTCCAATGTCCATTGTCTCAACTGTGAAGTGTCTGCTAATTGCTACAAATTAATTATTAATTAAATGTTTTAGTGTTTGTCAGTCGTAGAGTGGTAGTGGTGTTGTTCGTCGCATTCACATTTAGTGTTTCGATTCGAAGTCATTTCAGGGCAAACTTTTAACTGAAATCCTGACCGTGACTACACCACTAACCACAACCAACACCTTTACGGAAGTCGTCGTCCAATCCGATCTTTGTCAGAGTCCTCATAGTATGATATCATTTCTAATTCATCTTCTCGTAAATACTAAATCCTAATTACAATTTATCATCAGCACTTTATGACCTAAAAATGAACCTAATACATAATATCAAATGCACCTAAAGTAAACCAAGAAATTGGAGATCAGAAATAACAAATAATTAATAATTAAATAGCATTTTGCACTATAACAGGAAGCTTTTGGAGTGGATGGTCATGTGAAATAAATAATAATTACGGATGAGACTCAGCTTTTGACGCATCACATTCAACATTGACGACTGCATGGTAGAAGAAGACACTTTTAACAAGTATTTTTAACTGGACACAGTGGACATAGTTGATTTTAAGAAGGTGTTGTTGAGGCTTGTAAGTAAACAGTAAACCTTTCATTTTGTATTTGTTTGCCCCCTTCAACCTTGAATGGATGCAATGGCTAAACTGTAGTTTATATGTTTGCACTTCCAACAATCCAACATCCAATACTACCAAATCAAATCAATTTCCTAATTCAATGAATCTTTAAAGTATAATGTAATTTTTTTCAGGATGAATGAAATTCTTCCCCCTTAAAAGTCATTATTCTTAATATATTGGAATTGGTCATTTCATTTGACATTTCGCAAGATTAAAAATAGTTTATTATTATATATATAGTGGACAATAGTCACTTTAGATTGTATACATGTAAGTTCAAATGACACAATGACAGTATTGATTATAGTAAAGTGAGGCTAAGGACAATGAATGTTTTTGCTATTCAAATTAATCACTAATTTAAAGATTTGCTATATATGTTTAAGTTTTTTTTAGAATTTTATGTACGTTTCATTATTTCATTAGTTTAAATATTACTTAATATAGGAAGAAGGATAAGATTATACAATTAATATTAATTTACCTAACTGAGTTTAAGGTAAGGTAGATAGTTTTAAGTAAGATATTTTTAATTATGGACAATGCCCATTATTCGGTCGTTATGAAATAAATGAATTAAAATTAGAAAAAAATTAGAATGAACATTAATATTATGTTCATTCTAATTTTTGGGATAGCAAAAATGAAATGAAAATTCATAAAATGCTTATTAATGTAAAATTGATTAGTTTAATTGGATGTTAATTATAACTTTTTTGAATATTTATTTATAGTCAGCGAGCCATGAGCTACAATTTATTGTCAGTGTATCAGAGCAACATCAATAATTGTATGAAAACAATAGATAAATGCAAAATCACAAAAAATTAAAATTGGGTAAGTGAGAAATTCTCTTTTTGGAACGTTTTATATTTTGTGTGAGAATGTTTTCAGTTATTGTTTATTATGTATTTTTGTTTATGAGCAGTTGTTGAATTAACTAAACGGTGAGCTACGTTCATAAGACGGAAATCAAAGTGAGTTTTAAAGAGCTGTCAAGTAAGTAACAGTTAATTTGGAACTTGACCCAATCCTTACTACTCGTTACTTCACTGAAGTTCAAAATAAATTAGTTTGACATTTACACGACTTATTATTATAAATAAATCAGAATTCTGAAGAGGAGAAGGCTCAATAGCACTGTTAACACAATACAAGACTGATTTTGTAAATGTTTCTCGTATGAAACTGGTTGATCAAATTCTTTGCAGAGGAGTTTCTAGATTAATACCCAGCCGGGCTTGTTTTCGTTTCCGTTTACCCTGTCGTTGTGGCTGGGTCAAGAAGTCTACACAAAGAAGATTTAGGAGAAGGTTCCACAAATTTTTATTCATCAGGCATCGATAATTTTTATAAGGACGCAATAGCTAAAAGCTGTTCAAAATTACAGCTAGACTTGTCCTATTTACATTTTAAGAAGTACAGACAAAGCTTTTCAACCGAAATTACCATTTTTGTATGATTGAAAAGCTTTAGTCTAATAAACAACTAAGTTAAAAGTTATTTAAGCCAATTTTTTAAACATCCAAAACCTACATGGCTTAACTTGTTATCACAGCTAGCAGCCTTTTATTTTGTTGGGCACAAAATTCTTTCGTTGAACTTACATATTATTAATACGAATGAGTAGCACAAATATAATTTTATCATTTTTTCAAATACACAAAAGTACACTTATTAACTATCGTTTTTGTAGGAGTAGTTAAAAATATGCTTTCCAATTTACATGAAAGACTATAAATTAATTTTGGTTTCGGTTTCGTTGTTAGAATGGGGCCACACGATGAGACTCGAGCAAATGGTGGCGTTTCTGAAGGAAGCTGCCGTACGTGCATCAATATAACCAAATGGATGCCCGTTTTATTCATCATAACTGTGATCTCTTGGTCCTATTACGCATTTGTCATTCAACTTTGCTTGTTGACAATGAAAGAACTCTGGCTTAAGATCTTCTCACTTATTGTGTATCATATTGCACTGATTCTATTTCTGTGGTCCTATTGGCAAACAATTTTTACTGCATCGAATCGAGTTCCAAGGAAATTCAAAATACCCCCTGGTTAGAATTTTTATTTTTTGTCTTTTAAGTTCTTTTTGAGTGTAAACATATATAATTTACATTAAATGATTTCATAAACAAGTTCTTAACAAATGTTTTTTAACTGATTATAATAATTCCAGGAGATTTGGAGCGGTTAGAAAATGCCAGTGTTGAAAACGAAGTCACACAGATCTTGGAAAACATCGTGAGAACTCAGCAACTTCCTGTACAAACGCGGACGAATATATCTCAAATTCGATATTGCGAGAAATGTCAAATTGTTAAACCAGATCGTACACATCACTGCAGTGTGTGTGGATATTGTATTCTTAAAATGGATCATCATTGCCGTATGAAACGATTTTTAAATTAAATCCTTCTAAATCTGACATTCTTATAATTATTTTCAATTTTAACACATTAATCAAATCACCCTTTTTATATTTCTTTTAGCCTGGGTGAATAACTGCGTCTGTTTCGACAACTACAAGTTCTTTATATTGTTTCTCGGCTACGCGTTCTTATACTGTGTCGTTATATTCACGTTTTCGTTTCGGTATTTCATCGAATTTTGGCGTAGGGACTGGGATGCACCTGTCGAAGGAAAATTTCATGTACTCTTTGTGTTTTTTGTTGCTGCAATGTTTGCGATTAGTTTGTGCTCGCTTTTGGGCTACCACTGTTTCCTGGTGACGAAAAATAGATCTACATTGGAGTCGTTCCGTTCTCCCATCTTTCGTCACGGTGCAGACAAAAAAGGATTCAACCTGGGTGTATATAATAACTTCGTCGAAGTATTTGGAGAAGATAAGAAAAAGTGGTTTTTGCCTATCTTTACAAGTCTAGGCGATGGAATTTCCTTTCCAACAAGGCATAGCTGGAATACCATAAATGGAAATTACAACTCTCTTGATACGACTGACTCGACTCCTGTTTCTGGGTTAGTATTTTATTTTATATTTGATAAACTACTTCTCGTAGTCAAATCCTTTACTACTTTTCAACATTATCCATGCCAAGTATACAAATTATTTAGAATCTTAGATGTAATTTTGGATTCATTGCAATTAATCAATTTAGGAGTTCACCTGATCATTGTGTGGAGGTAAAAGTGGAAGCTAGAGCAGAATCCAATGTGTACACAAATTCAAATGCGAACGGCCTCAATCATACCACTCATCAGCCGGAAGCAATTCTAGGTGACTCACAAAAGGACACACCATTGGTGTACTTTTAATCAAAATTGATTGAAACGTTGTGTCGTGTCCATGCTCGTACTTTCGGTTCCCTCCATGCGAGTACTAATTTTTCGAATATCTACTAATCATTAATAACTAACTAATACTTAATTATCACATTTGTAAACATCAACGATTCTGAATGTTGTGTGAGAATATTAGGTCCTCTGGTACCAATATGTATAAGTCACTTGAAATTAATAATCTTCTCAAAGATCAGTCAAATTATGTCAATTATGTAAATTACTCAAGACTTATTATACTAGTACTGCGTTCCGTTGTGACATTCACTTTTTAACATTGTTGTCACTAACTTATGTATTTAGATAATGATAAAAAAATGATCGATGAGCACTAAGTGTATCTAACAACACAAAATATGCAAAAAAAACGTATTGAAAAAGTTTTTTGTTACCTGCTTCGGTCAGTATAATTATGAAAAATGTGAAAATGCCTACAAGTAAAACAATCAAATGAATGAGAAAATTCTATTTCACTTATTGACGTTGTATGGGTCGGACATGTATTTACATGTACCAATTATTATTACTATTATTAAACCAGGTTGATACTGTAACAGATTTGAAGGCAATCATCAAAGCAATCAGAAGGTTGTCCACACAATAAATACTACACAATATAAACACTTCAAGTACCACACACATACCTACTATCTACCTATCTGAACAAAACAAGTAAACTACCATCTAATTATGTAACTTACGTACTGAATGAAATATCCCACAATTTTGTAGTCATAATAATGAAAAAATGAAACACGAGATTAATTAACATTTCGGTGCGGTTCTTTGTTAATTACATGGGTACTACTTGTATATGTACAAGATTGGTATATTTGTTTTATGCAATTTAATTAATTAATAATAATTATATACTTTTAGTTTCTGTAAATATTATGGCCGTGTAGTTAGTGATTATAAGTGTCTTAATATCTCTAAATATATTTTATTTTATACAAACGAAACTGATCCAAGACTTATTACACACTTGGTTCGCTTTCAGCATGTATTAGTTCTAGTTTAATAATTATTTGTCAATTTTATGTAGCAAGTTACTAGATAGTGACATTCACAAATAGTTTTATATATAAATAAGTAGAAATGCTTTGATTATACATGGTTGTAATTTCTGTACATGCAAATAAATGTCTTTAATGATAATAATATTATATTATTAGTTAGTGATAAACTTGTCATATGTCATAACCATAACTATATACGACTTCTGTCAGTCACCTTCTAACTATACAATAAATAAATTATTAATAAACTCCATCAAGACTTTCTTATTTTATGTATTATTAGTTTTCAAAGCTTTTAATACGCAAACTCATTTCAATTTTAGCCATACACCATACATGTACATCATTAATTCACCTTTACATCCTTTAATTTAGTAATTAGATTGTGTGTTGAATTGTATTTGTAATAACACTTCAAGCAATCAAAGGGATTTTAAACATGTATAAAATATTTAAAGAACATTAAGTTACAAATACTTTACTATTTTTCTTTAGTTGCGCTTTTCTCTTCTGCTGGGCCCTTTTCTTCTTTTACTCCGTTAGCTTTTTCTTCTTTACTGTCCTTTTTCTCAATTTTCTCATCTTTCTTATTAAGCTCCTTTTTCTCTGCATCTCGGTTTGCTAGTTTGTTATTGATGAGATTATGAAGAGCGATGATTGAGCGACTGAGAGCCGTAGCGTAAACAACGAGCATTTGATCGTTCGTTTTTACGAACATAGATTTCACAAATTCGGGATTCGTAACATCAGGAAGTAAATTGAAAATGTCTTGGAGTTGGTACACAATTGGATGGTTCACCGGTAATTGACCACTAGCAACCTACAAAAATTAACAAACATTAGAAAGAAATAAATAAAAATCACATTTTTTTTTTAATTGACTGATATGATGAGATGCTTTTTTACCTGGTCTAAATAGTTGCGAATATCTCTGAGTTGGGACGAAAGGCCTCTGAGTCCTAAAAGTTGATTGGTAACACGTTGAGAAAGGGTTCCAATAGTTGTGTCCTTTATGTCTCTCAGCAAATGCTCTACACCAACCTCTTCAGCTTCCTCAGCCCCAATTTCACTCGCAACGTGCTCAAAAGATTTGGTCGTTGGAGTACCATCCTATGATTTAAAATGAAACATCGTGAACATTTAATCAATTAATGCTGATTTCAGTTTATTAATAAAATAAAATTACCTCATGAACTTCTTCAACGGCTCTGTATGCTTCTGTAGGCAATCCTAACTCCCTAGGCTTAGCGTCGATAATAACCAGAACTGACGATGGGCAATAGCGGCGTATCAACTCGTTTATTTCAACATCATTTTGGTGTAACTTTGGACCGGTGTGGTACCACCCGACAATCTTTTCACGAGCTAAATGTAGACAATAAATAACCAATTTAATTGATGAATACCTATTTCTTGTAGTTATATGGTATAATTATGTGTAACAATCTTATCAATTGTGATTTTAATAGTTGTTCCAACAAAACAAAATAAAACTTACCGTTCACTTTTTTGAACATGCCGTACATATTTTCCAAATAATCATGGTCCAAAAACCAAACTTTTTTGTCTCTCTCGTCTTCGTCAAAAGGAACTATGAACAAATAAACAAGCATATTATAGCAACTACTAAAAATAGCAGTTGAAAAATATCAAAGGTTCATTGTTAGTATTTTATTTATACCAGCAAAACTGTTGGATACATCAATGATGCCTTTGTTATTCCAGGCACCAAGAAGAACCCCCACAACACGTTTATGACTGCCGATTTTCCCCATTCGATTGAAGTGATCGACGACGCTTAAAAGCACTAACGGATGTACCACCACTCTTTCGATTTCTCGGTCATGCGACACCACAACTGCCGTAGTGCTCATTTTGGACTACTAGAAAAAGAAAATTACATTCTTAACAAACATAATCAAATAATCAAACCACCCATAATTTCAAACAGCTTATTTTTTAACTAATAAAAATCAGCGGCTGAACAGCTGATTGCACTGTATCCATCTAGTTATTGCGTTCATTTCATAGCAAAAGCAAACTGACGGAACTGTTAAATGCAACTGGATAATACCTTTTAATTATAATCAATAAGCTTAATATTTACCTCCTAGGCACTGCTCACAAAATCAGGTAAATGTTTTTTCTTACGTCACTGAGACACTGAAAATGACGCCCCAAAGAACAAAAAATTTTACTAACAAGAACTTTAAGTAACACTGAATTCTGTTAAAAGTTCAAACCGGAAGTGACAACTGGAAACAGACAACAAGCTACAGACAACAGATCCAGAGACAAAATGTCAAAAGTGTTTGTTTGAGCAAGAAGAAATGAAATGTGACAATGAAATTGAAATGACGGCAGCAAAACTGGAAGTTCAACTTATCCTGCCACGCAAAGCGCGCAGCGGCAGCAACACAACGCCGAAGTCTCGTGATTTGAGAGTCTCGAACCAGATTTGATTTTCAGTGTTGAGACTGCTGCCGAATTGTGCGCAACTCTGTTCAGCAAGCCGATTGCATTTATTTGCATTTTATACTCCAGAAATTGCACTTCGTGCACTTCTCTATTTAATCTGTCGGACACAGGTTTGTTTCTCCAACTTTTTGACCGGATGAGCCCAGCCGACAAAAACACTCATCCTCCGATTAATTACCAAATTATCAAAATGGTCAATTAATTCGTTTTATTAAGTGAACAAGAAGTACATACAGTTTACATTAAAATCAAGACAAAATAAGATTCAGAAATATTATCTGTTTTGTACGGCAAAATTATTACATTCAACAATTTTATCTCCAGACAGACACTGACACAGACAGTTCAAGAAGACTGCAGATTTAATGATAAAGACAAGACAAGAAACTGGAAAGTCCAGCAGTTAACGACTTTTTAAGCATTATAGTAAAAGTGAGCCATTTTTTCTTTAGCTTCATAATTTTTTAAGATCGTAAATTGTAAACAACACTTTAAATGCAATACATTCAAATGTGAAATAGAATCACAAAAAATGCAACTATAGCAATTAATTCAGTTGCTGTGTTGCCGCAATGCCCCACTTATTTTGCAAGATTGACAGAGAGTAATAAAAACAACCTAACAAATGACTAATGCAATTCTAACTCTGAAATGTACAAAATGTTAATATCTAGATTCTAGATTAATAATCACAAAAATTCTCACACTATTATTGATAATACTAGGATTTTTGTGGCAAGTAATGCTACCCAAACATTTATAAGTAAGGTTAGGTTAGGGGCAAGTGATTTAATCAAACTTTTGTTAAACAATGTGTCAATAAAATACTAGCACAATTCTATTTATATAAGTGAAATATTGCTGCTGAAAGTTGGTGGAAATCAGCGTCTACGTTTAACCATTAGCCAGCGTGGGCGATCTTTGGGTTTGTCAGATAGTATGGTCCTTTAGGTAAGAAGATACATTTTAGTTCGATAATGGTGAAGGAACGATGTGCATTATCTGAAAGATTTTGGGCACAATTATAATGAAGAAGCTGTAGGCTTATATTATGAGTATGAACATTAACATTGCGTGGGCGGAGATATTATGTCAGACTCCTACAACCGTTTTGTGTGAGAATATGTGTTGTGATGATAACTTCATTTACTCAGTATTGTCAGTATTATTGTAATTTAGTTAGTCAAGATTAGATTTTAAAACAAAATATCATCTATACACAAATAAAAGTTTTACACCGAAACTTTGTCAATTTTATTATAACTTATCAGAAAATCGTACAATCAGCTTGGGCTAAAAATTACCCACATTTGTTTGTTTATTATTTCAATTAAAAATAACAGTGTTTGTTATTGCTTCTACTTAGCAATGTATGTTCTAATAGTGTGACTTATGTTTTCAGTTTAAATACAACAATTGGATCATATACGATACAGGAAAGACTCGTTAAGAAACTGCAAAATTTTTACACTCCTTCTTATACTGAAGAAAATAGTCATGGCCACCCAAAGTCGGGAACGCCGTGGTAGTGGGAGTAGACATAGCATCAGAGAACGAGAAGTCATTGAAGAAGAAATGTAATTTTTTCTATTTATTCTTAAGACATAATAATTTTATTTATAATTGTATTTTGGGATTGTATTCTTATTAATATTTTTGTGTATATAATTTTATTTAGTCACTTCAATGCCGACGATGGAAGAGACGGATACGTAGTTCGAGACCAAACCACTTTGATCAGTGTTCATCCTACAAGCGATGACTTATTATTTAATAGAACAAATGTATCAGATTCAAAGTTCAAGTTTCGTAGTTTTGTGGATTACACATGGGAAGCTCAACAGGGCACAGGGAGAATGATTTCTACCCATATTAGTGGAAAGTTTATAGCGTATGTTGTGAAAGGTTCGTGTTACATTATTTTACACGTTAATGTACACTGCATTAATTCACTTTAATGTATTTTCGTGTTAGTTTTATTCTTTTCTTTGTAAGGTAGCTTGATATAAAAAATCAATAAGTAATAACGTGTTAATTTTTATTGTATGTTATTCTTAGTGAACCATCAGGGAGCAGTCAGAGTAGTGGATTTAGACACAAACGAAAGAGCCCTTATGAAGGGTGCAAAAGGACTTATCAGAGATGTAGAATTTATTCACAAGACTGATACACTAGTTGTGGGATTTATAGATGAGATGGGAACATTCTTTGTTGTCCGAGTTTTGAAAGATATGAAAACTCATAAATTAAGGTACAATTCTTAAACGCTAATCATTTAGCTATTAATAGTACATTAAGATATTACGTATTACAATAATTCAGTCAGTCCATGCAATAAATTCTTATTTCGTTCATTTGTTGTTTTAGCCATACCAAAATCCTTCAAGTCAGTCTTGAAGGATCTATACAAGCAAGTGACATGAGGAGATTCATCTGGTGTAAATACGTGCCTGACGATAACCAAAACCACGAAATTCCTTCTCCTCGAGACTTTGCCTTTCATTTTGCTGTTTTACAAAACGATGTTGTAAGTGTTAAACATTAATTTTATCTTACAGTTAGTTCGTGGTTTAGTTCAAACTTAAGTTTTGCATTCAATTGCAGGTTTACGTCATGAATTTGGTTCAAGTGGTTCACAGATATGGAGAAGGTGATCATACATTAAACCAAATTAGAGGGAACTTTATGACAATAGATGCACATTCAGATTCAGTTGTTGATGCGTCATTTGCTCCTGACGGGACTGCCCTTGCCACTGCCAGTAGAGATGGAACTGTAAAATTTTTCCAGATTTATTTAGTGGGGGATGAAACCCCACGCTGTTTATACTCCTGGGCACCTCATAGGGGCCGTCCTATAGCAAAAATATTTTTTCTTGATGACCATAGTATTGGAACCGCAGCAGAGTATGAACAGTAATAATATTTTAGGTGTTGTAATCACAATTATTAGGTAAAAATCTTTGACTAATTTATTATCACAGCTCTCAGTACTGGAAGTTTATGATAACTGCTAGCGAGCACATGGCGGAATTGAAATTGTGGACTTGTAAAACATGGCAGTGTTTGCAGACTCTTCAATTCGCAAACGCTGGGTCACTTGGGACCCAGCTGAAAATGGAAATTGATATCTCTGCCCATCTCATTGTTATGACGGAAGTCAAAAGAAAGGTAAAATTATTTTAACCACCATTACACAAATGCTCATTCATACAAAATTGTTTGCATTTCTACATCTAACACAAAACGCTGAATGTATATTATGTGCCTAATAGACACTAATAGTAATTGTTGTTTAATTAATTTCAGTTGCTCTACACACTACATTTAAAGCATGACGATAATAATGCCTGTGTGGACTGGGTCAAAGAATTTATTTTACCTTTCAATATGCTTAGTTACAATGTTCATGTTGGAAGTTTAGTTACCTATAGACAGTTAATTGAGAAAGGATACGAGGAATATTGTAAGTAGACTGTATAAACAACGACAAATTATATGCATTGTTTTATGTTTAAATTCAACATGTCTTGCTAATTAACACTAAAATATTCTTTCAGTTCCAGACGGAATTACGGATCTGAACCAATCTGACAACTTTGCTGTTTTAGAAATGTATTTTATTCAACCCAAATCGTTGCAACAAGGAACTATTGCCTTTAGACCACCTACCACATCTTCAAGAGCAAATGGACATAGCAGACTATCTATCAATTCAACTACTGATGAAGAATGTATGTGCATCATTAATTTTTATCAGATTCAAGCTATAAAACTAAACTGTTTTTTCTGAAGTACAATATTATATCGTTTTTTTACTTAGTGGCTGAAATCACACGTCATTCTCGTAACTCGTCCGACGACGATGAATCAAGGTTAGCTAACATGTTGGCCACAAAAAGCACGATAGCTCTAGCAAACCCAGGAAGCCGATCCCATTCTCGAGACAAAGACAGACGAACTCCACCTCCGGAAATCGGAAAAATCCCGTCACCAAATGCAGATAGAACTCCGGTGACTGTTATGCAAATGAGTGAGCAGTTGAGCAGCATGATGGGTCTTCTTTCTGGAGGAGGTCCAAATAATGTGTCACTGCCACTTGCAGCTCTCAATGCTAAAGGAAGATCCAGGAGTCGCAGTCCTCATTTGTTAAGTAATGAGACACTTGTCATTGATGAAGAAGTAATGAATGGACACATTGTGCATCCGCGTGTTCTCAGTACAAATGGCGATGCTAGTAAAACGTCGTCTTCGTCGAGTCCAAGCAGAGAAGTGGAAGAAATTCTCAGCCCGAAAAATCCCGACTTAAGTAATCTATTTTTATCATTATCAAACTAATTCTATAAATCTTGTTAAATATTACCCTGAGGTATTTATAATAACTCTTCAAAAGTTTTTTAAAATAATTTTTAATTCTCTGTACATTTGGTATTTACCCTGTCTCAATTTTAGTTCTATTACGAGACATGCAATTTTTGTCTATACTTTCGATTAGATTCATCAAAAATTTTCAGCAGTTTTAGAAGCAATGCGATTCTTATTTTGTAGTTTTGAAAAATTACATACTTTTACTAGGCGCTGCCAATGCTGTTGAAAGCATGGTGGTATTTTGCAGTGAAAGTGAGACCTCGGGGTAATACAAAGATGATTACGATTGTTCTTGATATTAAATGCTATGGTAATATGTGTTCACAGTTGGGCATTCAAGTTTGGAAAATATGATTGTGATCAACTCTGCTCTAGACGTTGAAGGGAATATTCCAGATTTGGCTACTGCAGCCAAACAATTGGTCACAATAATCCCAAGTACCGGCGGAGTAGAGATTATGCCGCAGCTACCACAAGTGCTGGAGCAAGTCAACAGTATCATGGACATGATGAAGACTCAGTCACTTGAAATAAAAGTATTTTCATTGCTGCTAAATAATAATACACTTATAATACAATTACGTTGCTAGCATTTACTAATTCACTCATTTGCATAATTAGGAGCTCAGAAATGAAGTTAGCAGACTTCATAATGCCCAAGCCGCCGGAACCAAGAATTTAGACGAGACACAACTTTCACGTTTCATGGAAAAACAAACTCATAGTCACAACAGTCGAATTGAAGAATTGTTACTGGAAGTATTGGTACGATATTAATTAATATTTCTGTTTCTATTAGTATCAATTAATTAATTTATTAAATAAATTAATATTAAATGTAATTTTGTATGTAGCACAAACAAAACACTGCACATAGTGCCTCATCAAATATACCTTCTAATCTAGCCGAAGTTCTAGCTACAAGCATTGGCAAAATCATCAAATCAGAAATCGAACAGAATGTTTTACCAGGTAAATATGATCCAAGCATTATTATAATATTCCTTCATTAATAGTGCACAAATATAAACTTACGCCCTTAATTTTATTGCAGCCATCATAAATGAATTCGAGCCGACACGCAATAATATTCATGCTGAAGTGAAGAAATTGGTAACTGTGGCGGAAGCTAAACTGAAACAAGATATGGCTCAAATTATTGGAAGTCAAGTGAGTTTAAGTTCCATTTCATCGTATATACGGTCTATGGGTATTTTTGTATGTAGTTACGCGAGTTGAAAGCTAAAATTATAAAGATAAAACGATTTTTTACCTTTCAGGAGTTTCGTCGAGCTCTCATTCCTGACGTGGGAAGTGCAATAAAAGGTATATGCGAAGGAGTCGTAAGTGAAATGTTCATATCTCAAATGCTTCCTCGTTTTGAGAAATCACTGCAGGGAGTCTATGGACAAATCAACGAAACGTTTCACAAAGGCACAAAAGAATGTAAGAAGAATTTTTTTAAATTGAGCTTTTCTTTGATATGTACTTTGGAATACAACTTTAAAAGACATTAATAAAACATGTGTGTTTTTAGATATGAATGGGCTTGAGTCTGTTTTGGAGCATGAAAGGAAGCATGACAATGTTCAAGAGTATATCAAAATGCAAGTAAACAATTTACACGACAATTTACTAGCCAGTTTGCACACACAAAGTGAAAATCTAGTGACTCGTGTTACCGGTGGTTTACAAGAAAATATCGTGAAGCAAATTCAGGATTCCTTGACAGTTGAACTTACTAGAGCATTTAAAGAGCAGCAACGCTATTTTGACATATCCGTCGTTGCTCGAGCGCTGACTCCAGCAGTTTCTGTTTCAGATCATATGATGGGTGCCCCTGTGGGAAATGATCCAGCACAAATGCAAAAGCAAGTTGTGCAAATGGTGAAAAGTGGAGATATTCCGGGAGCCTTCGCTCAGGTAATTTCAATTCGAATTTTATAATAAAAGTACAAACTTTTTCGGGTTTATTTTAATTCAAAATGTATTTCTTTTTAAAATCAAGGCAATTCACTTTGGTGACAACAATGTCCTGATGTATCTGTGTAAAAACGTAAATTCCGCTAAAGTATTCACTAACAAACTTCCTACCGTCACTCATTTGGCATTACTGCAACACATGGCCAGTGACATCCTTCAAGACACAGAAACTAAATTAAAGTAAGTATTCCTGGATAAATATTGTTAATGCCTACTCAATTTCCATGATAATTTTTCAGAATGGTAACTTTAAATATTTGTCTCAACAGTTACCTCCAAACTGCCATGAGTAGCTTAGACCTCAACGATCGAAATGTTTTACAATGCGTTTCTCGTGTAGCGCCTGTTTTTCAAGCCTCCGTTTCTAGGTTTCAAACTCTCAATCCTGATAGCAAACTTATCGGGCACATGAAGCTTTTAGAAATGGCCTTCTGTGGTGTGGGTGGTCAAATGCAACTCCAGTCCCCGCACTCTGCAGCAGATTTCACTCGCCATCAAATATTAGGAGGAGGGAAAATGTAAGCGATTCGTTTCCTAATGTTTCGTGCGATAAGATGGTAAAATAGATGTATAATGTAATTTGTAAAAACCTACTATTACAATTCAATTCTTAGTAATAGACACTTGCCTTCCTGTACGTATGCAACGGTGTAAAAACAATCTAACTATAATCTCTTACAATTCTTATTAGATTTTTTGAAATGTAAAATTAAAAAGGAGGATACAATGAATCGTAATGGTAACTTGCTTTCATCATAGTGGGATAAGTAATTTTCACCTTTTTCAAAACGTTAACTTTCTTGTTTAGGATCTAACGTAAAAGTATGTAATGTATATGTATCTCTTTGAGGTTGTTTTAATGGCAATAATCGAACCTGAAAGTTTTTCAAGGGTTTGCAAGACAAGTGAACCGCGATACTTACTTACATGTCCGAACAACGAGGAACGTTAAGAAAGTTTTAGTTTTAAAAACAGATTTTACGTTAAGTAGGTTGTGAGTTTGGGAGTATCGTGTGTGAATAATTTTGTAAATCGTTGTATACCTAAGTGCATTCGACCAGATTGCCTACGGCAGCATGTAGTGAAAATAAAAGAGGAGAATAGATTCTAGAGGAGGTCTGTTCCTAACATTTTATGTACCTTTGTTATGTATTTATTTATTTTTTGTTGAATGCAATTCTAGCATATTTGTAATTAAAACCACTAAGTCTAATAATAATAAAATGTACACAATAAAACATTATGGAATTACATCGTCTTTCCATGCAGTGTATAAAAATATTGCAGGACAAATTACACTTGTTAATTCTCCTTCAGGGTATTTCCTATTTCCTACTGAACGACATTCAGAGTTGCACGGAGTTGGACAAAATGTTTTGCTTCAAATTACTGTAAAAACGCCAAATTAATTGTCAAAATACAAACTACTTTCTTGTCTTTCTTCAAAATGTAAATTCTTTAGAGGGAAAAGTTCATAAAACACAACTCAAATGTTTTGCAACTACAAAAAGTATTCCCTCGTCCAGAATTACTTCAAAAATGCGCAAAGCTTTTTCGATGTAAAGATTTTTTTAGATTTTCTGAACAAATTCTCATTTTTGAATTCAATCAGAATACAATGTACTTTTTCAAAATTGGGAGATATTTAGTGCAAAAATTGAATCGAGTTGTAAAAACAATAAGGAGCGGGTCTTTTTATGTACAATTGTGCGATACTATGATTACTATGATGTATCTTAATATCAAACTCATTGTATAATTTTTATTTCCTTGAACTCATGAATAATTCATTGTAAAACACATTATAATTTGGTTCGGTTTCCGAAAAAGTAAGACAAATGTCATTTTAAGTACTGACTGATCCGAAATGAAATTGAAATTTTTGTGTGGTTGCGTTTTGTAGGTATCCTATTGGTATTAGAAAGTATACTAGTAGATCCACTTTTGTGAATTAATATACAACATGTATTATGAATGATATATTATTCTAAAAATGAACGTCTGTAAAATATGAATGGTTTTGCACCAAATTAAAATCTACTACATAAGATTTTAATGTGTTTACAAGCAATAACAAAACTGTTTACACAAGGCACAATGGCCATGGACATCAATCGGCGTACTTCAAAATTTGCATTCATAATCACTAATGTTAGCTGTCAAACTATTGAAAAGATTAAATAAAATAACTATAAAACATTTGCATACACGTCAAATGGGTTAAGAATAAATAACTGTGTTAGATGATGTAGGTGTAAAAGTGATAACTTCAGTCGGAATTGCTCCAGTTTTACTGGTGTCGTTTTTCACCACTTGGTAAACATTGGGGTCTGCTGGCGGAGGACTAGGTTCTTGTACATTTGCAATTGAGACAGGAATTGTAAGAAATATCGGTGTCGCTTTCACGTTTCCTGAGTCGCTTAGGTTTGGAACTTTGTCCAACGGGAATACTGGAATTGGAGGATGTAGGGTAGGTTGCGGATGCTGTTTCATATGACATCGAAGCGAGTTTTCTCTCACGAAAGTTGCTGGACATTTGGGGCACTCAAAAATAAACGAATCGTTAGTTACAGCCATTTTTCGTTTTTTCGCCGGTAGTGTCGATGGACTGACTCCAGCAATATCTTCCTTAGTTGTACTTTCGTTGTGTATGATTCTCATGTGAAAAGAAAATGATCCTACAAACACATAACATGTTTAAACAAATTCATAATAAATTCTAATTTTTTATGTAGGCATATTACTTTTTTTCTTTGTGTTAAATGTGTGTGTATCGTGTGTAAGCATAGTATATAATGTTTACGTGTTTTATTGTGTTTTAAGTATACTTAGCTTACTACTATTAAGATTTAATTTTCTTACTCATTGTATCAGCTTTGAAGGGGCATAACTTGCAAGCAAAGAGAAATGACAGATTCGTTATTTTAGAATAATTTTTGCTTGATCGAATGTATGTGAGGCTTGGTGGCTTTACATTAGGTTTTATTTTTTGTTCCATTGATGTGCCAGATTCTGAAGGCTTGATGTCGTTAGAACCAGAGACACTACTATTAACATTATTTTCGGAACTGTTCGGATCATTACGATGATGTTTTCTCATGTGTGTGTTTAAATTGCACTTAACAGCAGCCTTATAAGGACAATGTAGACATTGATATGGTTTTTCACCAGTATGCAGTCGTGTATGTCGTTGTAAATCCGAAGTCGTCTTAAACGCTGCGTCACACCCTTCCCACAAGCACATATACGGAGT
>JAQFYB010000829.1:0-42857 GCA_034694085.1 Pogonognathellus longicornis
CTACAACATTTTATAATACGCATACCTTGTGAATATGGTAGGGAATCTTTTAGGTGTTTAGGATGTTCGGAATTGTATTTTTCAAAATATTATTTCCTTTAGATGAAATGGTGATTTGTTTGGAAATAATAAAACAACACTCTAACTCCGAAAGTATAAGTCCAATTTAAATTTTGAATTTATTCATCAACAGCAACTAGTTTCGATTCTTCATCAGGCTGTTACAATGGTCAGCATAAATTATCAAAATCCAATTGTATGAATTACATATTACTAGAAAAAAAAAAAAAAAAAAAAAATTTTATTTAAAAAAATTTTTATTTAAAAAAATATCATCCCATGTGGGATTTACATTCTGCTGAATTGTAAAGTTAGAGTGTTGTTTTATTATTTCCAAACAAATCACCATTTCATCTAAAGGAAATAATATTTTGAGGAATTTGCATCTTAATAAAATAATATGTTTGTGTATATACAAACAAACTAGTCAGGGAAAAACATGACGCTATTTACAGGCTGCAGTGCAGTGGTTGTAGATATTTACAAAGAGAAAAGTGCCATTGGCTGGCAATAATGAAGTTGCATTTCACATCAGCATAATATTTGGAACTTGGTTAGTAGTATTGGTATCAGTAAATCGATAGAATTTATGCAAAGAACATGTTAAATAGCTGAATGAGTTTGGTATAAAAATAAACTCATTGGAAGAAATTAAGCAGACTTGACTGTAAATAATGATGCTGCTATAATTTGCTTACGCTTTGCTTGCGGTGAATCGGCAATAATTATGCGAATGAAATGTAAATAAACGTAAGTAACTTCTTGCAGTTTGGGAATTGACTTCTATGGTTTTTAGTGCTATGCGAGCTGGAAGTAATGTAATGCTGAGTCTTCATTTTTGCTCATTAGTTAGAGGAGGACAAAGCATTTGTTTAAGAAAGGGAGATGAGAAGTATGACAGAACAAATAAGAAATGGAGATGGGGTCTTCAAACTAGACGGCTCATTAATTAAAGTTGATTGATTAATTTACAGATGTCTGTCTCTGAATTCCGTAGGTGGAAGTTGTACTTCGTCTTCGATCGATTTTTCGGTAAGTGAAATTTACAGGTTACCGTGCTTTTTACTACCCTTGATTATTCAGCCCATTTTTAAAACCGCAATAGCAATAGCAGTACCTATTAGTACTTAACCTAAATAATAAGTACTTACGTAGGTACTTATATAGTTACTACTTATAATATTACAAGTAAAATAAAGGTATGCTATCTAAAGAGATCCACTATGTTAACTTATTAGACAGCAAAGCTAAATAGTATGTCGGATATTGCATAAACTTTTATTCACGTTTACATGAAATCAGAAAGTTGACCCAGTTTAAGTTAAGTTTAAGGAAAACACGTTTTAGTATTCTGTCAGTTTCATTTCGGATGTAAATCTGAGCCATAACATCAGCTAAACTTTTCAAAATTAGATTTTTGAGTAAAAGTGTGTCAAGGTACATGCATGCAGTTAATGTGACCTTTTAAAACTAAAAATATGGATATCCCATTTATTAACATTCCTGAATATGAATTATTTTTATAGCAGCTTTTTTCATGCATTGTTAAATTTTAAATATGTCCAAATAGGTGCTAGAAAAGAAAACCATGACAGGTTGGTCGTTCGTACTAGAGTAAAGCGACTGGTATCGGTATCGTAGCATTTGCTACTTACAATTCAACAATATGATTTTTCGAAACAAAAGTCGAGAAACTGGTTTAAATACAGGAAATATAATATGTGTGTAAATGTAAACATTGATGATGTCGAGTCCAAGTGAGTATTTGATTTAAAATGGGATGAGGAGAAGGAAAACCGAAGTTGAATGTGAGTCTGGAGTTGTGTATAGTAAGAGCACTTAGTGCATTAAGTACTAAGCATGGAAGCAGACATTATTTAACATGGCAGGGTATTGTCATAATATATTCATGCTGGGCATCGACTGTCTGTATAACCTACAATATTATTAATGCCTTTTTTGCCTACGACCCTGCCCTTTTCCAATTTCATCGAGAACAGTTTTAGGCTGCATGCAGATTTGAGCTCCATTTGAGAACACGTACTTTCACTAACAAGAACTAACAAACAATATAAAGGGAAAATTGCAAATTTCGTGTTGTAGTACACTGAAATGTCTCATATAGACTTGTGCATTGTGTGTGATGAGATGAAAGTTATACACAAATACAAGTACCTACTGGGAAATAATAACAAAGTACTTTATTGTACAATATCAAATAACATTCTCACACTTGGTGTATGCCTATCTGCTATCTAGTTACTCTCTCATGTTATTTGCTCTTTGGATAAAGGAATGCAATTACAGATACTAAATCCTTTGATATTCAAGAATGATGAGTACTTTCATTGACGTGATAAGAAGTGAACATAAATGAAAACGCAATCATACATAAATTGCACTATATTCTAATTAAACCGTGAGAGTCAGAATCATTTATTATCACTCAAACACAGTACGTACATAACATAAAATATCCGTTCACAGAGCGCTCTATAATAAAACTCAACAGAAATCATCCAGAGCATAAACATAAATTGGATACTTCCCTACCATTTCTGAAGGCACTTATGTATTGTCAGTTTGTAACATGATTTTGCGCTACAAGTATTCTACATACCTAATAGCGTTAAATATGCTTTCTCCTAGGGTGAAGTATACATAGGGTAACCGATTGCTAATAAAGTATAAAGTCGAAGCCACTAAGGCGGCCTTTTCTCACTCTTTTACTATGACAGGATATTCCAAATTTAATTCTGTTTTCACTAAAACTGAATAATGAATAAAAATAATTTTCTGTGGTTTAGTCAATTAAAAGTAACATAAATACCTAAACAAAGTTCTCATAATGCATTAATCAGTGTAAGTTGTAATTTTTTTACAATTATTTTAAAATGTGAAAAAACAGTCATAGTGAAGAAGAGGGAAACATAGAGTTTATGTGACGTCACACCTGTTTTTTTACTTTATTAGTTTTCGTTCCACCCTATTATACTTCACTCTACTTTCTCCTATAGAAATAATGTAAATGTTCTAACAATCTACTTTTCGATTATGCTTTACGACTATACGTACGACACGGTCATACATGGGTAAGGTATAAATGTTGCATTGTTCAAAATATCTTTTAGGGATTCATTCATGTATATGTGATAGAATATTTATTGGGTTAAATAATGTGACACAGACTTTGTAATGTGTTTTTGAATTGAATTGTTTTCAGATATTAACCATAGTGGAACTATCGAAAGAAAGGATTTTGAGCTTGCTGTTCAGGTAACATTTCACTCTCACCTTAATTTTCACTGCGAAAACCTCATGAGTGCACTGGGAAACACCAAGTACACAAATTGACAAGCACTGAAGGGAAATTGCGAACGTTTAATTTAAAATGCTTTCAACTTAGCAGTTTCACTTTAGGGTATGATCTGTTTCAAGTTAAATAGTAAAATACTCCATAAAAGGTGATTGTAGTAACCAGGATTGTAGTAGCAGTGGTGACAGATCTGAAAAAGTACATGTTACTTGTTGTATATGTACCCAAGTACTAAAATAACGACATGAAAGTAGCCTGCATAAACTAATGGGATTTCGGGTCCATTTGAATGCGTTTCCAAAAGGCTGTGTTCATTTTTCTCCATATCCAGTGCAGTTAAAATTGAATCTGGAAATGTAGACATTTTCCGTTCTACTGTGGCCATTCGGAGAATGGTGGTCGTCGTACGTAACGGATACAAATATCCGTATTATTTCATGATTACTTATACATAAGCCGTAGTTCATACATGAAAGCTGGGAATATTTAGTATTTTCCTTTTTTGGACGAATCTGTTAGCTTTGTGCATTTATGTATTAGTTCGGTAGTAGTGGCCGTAGTTGTGCTATTAATGCGGAGAGCTATATTATTCAGTGTTGCTAAGTACACCTTCTACTAGGAGTAACAGTAATGAAGTGCTACATGAACAGAATCAGCATCATCTTTATCATCTTCCCTTTTTACCTCTCATCTATTATTCATCATTTTCCTTTTACTCCTTTCTCAGCCACCAGTCCACAGTCTACGCAGACGAACAAGGAAGGAAAGCAACAGCAACACAATGGCCAACTGTCTCACTTTTTCTCATCTAAGTGTCCCTACAAACCATCCAGCCATTCAAAAAGCATGTTATCCATTGTGTATCCTCACTTCCGTCCCTGAATCCTTACTCACAGACCAGAATGCATGGAACGACGAAATGAGCCTCCTCTTTGTAGAAGCATTACATCTCCAGTCCACATTACACTCCATACTCCATTCCCAATCTACTCATGCAACTCATGCCTATGTCTCTAAGTCCAAAATGAGCACAATGCAGCATAATAATCTTGTAATGTTTGTTTTTGGACTTTTCATGTAAACCAATGTATAGATGGGCAAATACTAATGTATGTATTTAAGTAGCTAGTACATGTGTGTTGTGTTTTGTGTACTGTGAGTGAACTGAGTACTGACTTGTCTTGTTTTGGCTTCAACCTTCGTTGAGGCTTAGCTGTACTTTACTGTGTTAAGCCCCTGTCCCAGTCGAACTTGGAACAAATACAAAATGCTTTGGCCTGACCTGACTGGCATGGCATCGGTAACTATACCATTTCTTTAACTCTGTGTGTAGACACAAATTTGACTATCAGTTATTATTTTATAACACTAAGAGCAAATAAATGCTAAACACGATATACCTAATGTATAGATACAAAGCACTGTGTAGGTACATACGTTTATAATGCGTTTTATTAACCATTGTACTAAAATCCTGCTTCATGTTCATTGCCTAGTTGTTTGGCTTTATTCTAAAATATTGTAGTATGAAAAGAGTTCATACAAGAAACTGTTCTTCGTGTGATTCTGCTAGCCATGTAGTATGTAGTCTCACAATGGAGCAGAGGAGTTCGGTTTAATTTGACGTATTTATTTAGTATTCAGGCTCTTCTTGATGCAATCTACTCGCTACCACAGTTTTGCCTCCCAGTTTGAATACATGAACTGTAGTTTAGTTGTTTATGGCATGCTGTAGTATTTGTATTTCTATTTATCTCAGCACCAACTGCTGTGTTGGTGTCCTCCACGTTAAAACCAATTTAGATTACCCTCGGTTCAGGGCCAGGTCTCTCTACTCTAAATTATAAGCTTTTCAACTTGATCACTATTTGATGCTATAGATAACAAAGCTGGTGAATTTACACCACCCTTCTGTACCAGTTATGTGGCACATGTATTAAATATGGGAATCATTAGCGGGGAGTGCTAAGTTGACCTTAATATCAACAAATAACGGTTAGTGCAGATTTACCTTCTTGATTTATGCTCCTTTTTAGTATTACTTCTTACTTTGAGTACACATTTTTAGTTCAGAATCATCACGAAGTGTGTACTAGCTTAAAACTGTAAATGTCCAACTTTTGCTGCCTACTACTGTAGCTCTCTGGAGAAAGTATGTATGCAATTTAGAGAAAACATTGCAATTTATGGCAATGTTACCTATTTCGTGTAATTTCTCTATCACATGCACCAACTAACATTAAGAGATTAAACTGGACTGCACATTATACTGTAATATTATACCCGTTAGATACACATTACAGTGTTATGCGCTTTAGCACCTTAAGGTGGAGATTTTGTTGTAAATAGCAGATAGGGCGTTATTAGTTACCTTGATCTTCGGGATGAATGGGCGGTAGGCGAAATAGTTGTATTATTTATGAGATCCACTTTTACAGCCTTTTATCTGCAGTCACCAATTCTCACATTTTCCACAATGCTTTCACTTGGGTTGAAACGTGTAAGCCTGTAATATTATGCTGTAGTATCATTTCATCTTTCACATATGGAAATGTACATTCCCCCTATAAACTGTGTACAATCATCTGTGCAAATATCGCTGTTATTCTTTTACATAGCTGTCAATTGTGTCTGTGAAATTGCGTGGACATATGCTAATCTTGTGTGTATAGAGATCATAACATTTATATGGGGCCGGATATTTGCAGTTAAATGCGTAAATTGAGTATGCATAATGAGTGTCTATTCAGTGCTATGAATGCTAGTAGTAAAGTTGATTCATGTCAAGCTGCATTTAGGGAAACGAGGAATGATCTCATTATTGCTACAATGATTACTGGTGACTTGAGTGGTAGGGAAGAGTCAGGGAGATCATGGAGTCCTAATCTGGCTTCTAAATTGTATATATGTATTCGTAAATTGAAGTAAATGAAGCGTTAAGGTATCGAGGACGAGGAAAGTGAACTGGACACAGTATTTGTTTTAGGGGTTTGTGTAATTGTGCAGAGAAGGCATAGGAAGATATTTTGCCCCACTTGTCTTTTCCAGATGGGTAGCTACAGAATCTGGATATTATGTAGCTTTATGCTTTTAGATAAAATAAATTGAAGTAGCGGAACATATGGGAACCACCATGCGAAAAATTATAGTGCCCTTTTCCCTCAGCAGCATTCTAAGAGAACTTACAGCATTGCGCATTGTAAAGAAGCTCACGAGGAAATGAAGAGTAAGCTGCACAAAATCGTATCAACTAATAGCACCAGCAGTTCTGCTAAGACCTTATGCACTCCAGCCACTACAGTCAACGCAGTACTACGTTTATAATAAAATGCAGATATCTATAGTCAATATGTAAGTAGACAAGTCAAAGCAGATTATATCGGGATTGCTGGAATAAAGGTTAGTCACTACCACTAGCGAGCTTAGAATAGCATTTCCATAATACTTACAGATTCATGCAAAGTCTAGGTACTTGTATGACATAAAAAGGTTATACAATTAACATGCAGATGAATATAATAGACTGGGGCACTATTTCTATAATAAATAGTAATAATAGTACTACCTAGGTGAAATAAATCATTCCATTTTGTCAAAATCATTGATCCGATTCAAAATATCTTGTAAAACTCTTGTAGCGTCTCCATCACAGATACATACGACTTGCTTCCCTCCTTTTATCAATTCTAGTAGTTACTCTCCAGAGGCTTTTCTTCCAGCAAATAGTCCCCATTATATTGTGCAGCAATACTATTTCGGATCAAAACGTATTATGCAATATGTGGAGCATTTTGTAGCGAAAACCCAAGGTATAACATACTAATATATAACATAGAGTAGTTTTTATAAAGAAGGTTTCAATGGTCGAAGGTCAAAGCTCTTTTTATTACACTACAATATTGTAATCAGTTTCATTCTTTAGAGTTACTAAATTCCTTGTGTTCAAAGGATTAATATGCCCGCCTGGCTTAGTGAAATCATCCAGTTCTTGTTTTACTTGTCAGTTAGTAGGCAGCTGATAAACAGTAGGTACTGTTTCTGTGTTGTAGCTATTCATTGCTGAACAAAAGAGGAATTTTTGGGAAATGAGTAGGTAAATACATAGATTATTAAAATTGAAACTTCAATGACCTATTTCAGTGCTGAAGTTGAAAGTAACTATATTGGATTCAGAAGAGCCTTTGAAATAATTTAGCAGAATCCGCAATGACCTCGCAGTGTATAATTACCAGAATATTATTATGCATATTATTATGATGGAAAATAGCATGTGAGCTATTAACTATTGTTGGGGACTATGAGAAGGAAATTAAATAAAAGTCTGCCTAGGGAAGCGGGGAGGTTCCTACATTTATTAAGTGCATGAATACAATATTGATACATTTCCTTTGGGAAAAGTGGTGGAAGTGTTTCGCTTGACATCTTTTCCCTTTAAACAGTACGAGGAAATAATGGTCTGCCCATTGTCACTGTCCCTTTCTAGTTGCTGCATTCAAATATCAATTTAGTACAAGGAGCGAAATTCTTTTCCCAGTCTTTGATAAAAGAATCGCAGAGCTTGTTTCAGTTCCAATGCACACGGTTTCGCATGCTTGCTTTCATTGTGACGGAAAGAACAGGCCAAAGCGTTTCTCCAGTAGAAAGATGTATGATGTAACAAACGATATCCTGGAAGCATTCAGACTATGTACTACTAGCTATGAATTGATTTCAATAAAAAGACGGCAGTGCAGTGTAATCAATTCCTCCTTTCACTTCTCCCAGCCTGACAGTGTAAAAGTTATCATAATTACTGCAAATCCATTTTTGAGTGTATAGCCCTTAGAGTCTATATATAGCTTAAGTATTCTATAATTTTTATCATTATCATATTTTCACATTTTAACCAATTTTAGTATCAAAATTCATAAAATCTCCTCTCAAATCTGCATTAAATATAACCTTTAGTTACTCATAGAGAAAAGAAACAAAATAGTGCAATTTTTGACTGTAATATTCGATACCGTGGTTTATAGCAAAAAAGTTAATTTGTATACTGCATTTTTAAGTTTAAACTACTAATATATTTGCACAGTACTTGTAGTATCATTCTCATGTAGGTACAATGCAATATTTTATGACCTCAACTCAAACATTCAATTTGTTATGCATGGTTTGGTATACTCTATTGGTAAAAGAAGTTTGTCTGACTGAGTATTGCACTAAATAAATAAGTGTAGACTATACATTATGTAGATTCAGATTGAGATGTTTAGAAGAGAGTCACGAGCGATTTGTCTTTCTCTTGTTGTGTTCATTGGATTTATTGCCTGATGCTGAGACTCATGTACAGTTTGTTTAGTTGATAAATCAATGAATGGTTTGTTGATTGAAAACTGGAACAGGTGTGTTGTTGTGAAAGCTTAGTTTGAAGATGTATTTCTTTTTTTCTTCAGCTGTACATTTAAGAAGCGTATTGGATTTGAAACTAATGCTTTGGCTGTATTAAGCTACACCACGTCATGTTGTTTGTCGTGTTTCTTCCCAAGTTTATTGGGTTTCATTTATATCTACTTTCGGTTTCGATTCACATTTATCCAACAGTCACATCAGATGTTCCATTCTTTCTCCAGCAGGAGTATATAATTCTTTCACGTTTCTTTATTTCGTTTATCCTGCATCTGTTTTTTCTCTGTATGCTCATCCTCTATCACATTAGATTATTCGATTCAAGAACTCGTTGTGTAGTCACAGACCGAATTGAATAAACTAATACTACTATCTTTGTTTCCGCTGCATGCAACTTACATTACATTAGGTAGATCCTTTTTGTTTACTCGCTTCACAGGTTAGTACATAGCAGCATACTTACTTAGATTCACTTTCACTTGCGTATTTTATTTGTTAGAGTAGCTATTATATTATGAATTGCTTCTACAATATAGAACTCCTTGTGTCTTGTTATTGTAAATTGATGACCTTGTTTACTGTGTACAATGGCTCCAGAGGGGTTAGCTACACTGGAAGTTCTTATACTTTTTCCTGGGAATACGAAATAATCTTAAGCGTGTAAATCTATGCAAAGTGATGCTAAATTCTTGCGCTTGTCGGGCTTGGGCATAATATGTAGCATGTTGTAAAGGAGGCAAATTGACAATTTTATTCAGGAAAGTGATTTGTGATTTTCTGTGAAGAGAAAGGAAATAAAATTGAAACAGACACCCTGAACAACCAATGCAAAACCTTGCCAAAACATCACAGACACAACCTAATCAAATGATGTAGTCAAAGCTCATCATATTTCCATATTATTGTTTAGCAAGGAGCATTTAACACAACATATAAACTGAGAAATTTTGTTATATATTTTCTTCCATAAAACCATCACAAATCATATCCGAGCAATTCAAAGCAGCGTGTATGCTGTAATAACTGTATTTAACCATTTAGGAGAACAAGCCGTACATAACAGACGTAATAAATTATTCATTCAAGTATTCTAAATAAATATCTCCACTTATTTGAACACAACAGCCTCTGGCAAACAAATTCATGCATATATAGGTTATGAAAATCGTTACGTTGAGAAAGGATGAAGGATTCTACGTGACTTCCATTCTAGCATCTATTATTCTAAAATGTACAATATTAATACGGTACATAGAGCAATGGCATTATTGTTTCCATCCATATGCATGGATTCCTATGTAGTTGTGTTATGTTATCCGCTGACATTATTGTTTATGTTTGCATGAGAAGCATTTACTACGGGAATGTGTAATAAATAATTGTTTAGTTCTACATTCTTTCACTGAATCGTCAGCCGTAGTATTTGTGAGTGAATTTAGAGTTGACTATGCAGAAATGGTGTGTTTGTGTGGCATGGATTAAATAATGAAGCTTTGATTTATTCCTTGTGTTTCTCCAATACAATGAGCCAGAATTTATGCACGAAATCTGAACTAAACCTCCAGTAGCTAGTACCTAATTCCATTGCTTTACAAATCATCTAATAAAGCATTGCAAATTTCTGTTGATGTCAACGAAGGTAGTAACTGCGTAAAATTATTCTCGGCAATAATAACCCGTCTTTATTGAATAAGATGTAGGTACCTGCACAGAGTTTGTAGACACATTGTTTTTCCACATCTCCATTTACGTATTTGTGGGCTGTGAAACAAAGAGCTGTGTTTATACACCGATTCCTTTACAAGGTGCATCTTCTTCAGGATGGCATTCATGAGGAAATCAAATCATCAGCAAAGAGAAATGTCTGCATCATATTACACAAGTAGCAGGTTGTCGTTGCGAGGGTTTTATTACAAACCAAACTGCAAATAAATTCTGTACAAACATGATTTTTCGTATCTAAGTAAATAGCGGAAATCTGGGTGCCGTCAGTCTTGTCTTGTAAATATAATATGCTGGATTATATTACATCTGTTGTTGACAGCTTTTAGAAAAGTTTGAAATTTCGATACATCCTATCCTTCTTTCTGATGTATTCTGAAAATTTGTTCTCTCGGAATAATAAGTGATAGACAGGAGTCGGCTTTTGAAAGGACAATGCAATGAATAGAAGGAACAACCAAGCAGGGCAATATTATGAATAGATCTCTACCAGTTTTTGCAATGACATCAACTAACTGCGGTATGTCACACAGAACATTAGTAAGTTACGGATATACGTATGTATACGTAAAGTAAATTGTACTACATGTTGTATGTGATGTACTATGTCAGTACGTGTTACTTGATGTATTAAATATAATATTTCTCCCAGCTGTTACTTATGCAGCAAGCACACTGTCACTTAAGTTTAGCTGGAGACTTTACTGCTAAACTTCCCACATGTGTTCAGTACCTAACCAAATGTCATATGTAATGTGTGAGGTACCTATAAACGTATTTACTGTATATGAAGCAAGATTATGTATTGTGTCGTTTTCTTTTTTGCTTGCAGCAAATTTGTCAGATTCGCGGATGGTCGGTTGGAGATCCCAAGTACACGGATACCAAAGATAAATTCTTGGAAATCTGGGAAGCTCTTCGAGTCCGTGCAGATGCCAATAAAGATGAACAGGTTGCTATTTTCTCAGAGATTCTCGTACAAACACATTCTAGTTACATTAGTTACATAAGAATATACGGAAACACAAGTTTATTTCACTGATGTTGTATACACATCAATGTTGAATGAATGTGTTCAAACAGAACACAAGAAATGGTTGACTGCTTTCTGCGGGTCTTCAACTTACGTAGTATTGACAATAGTAAAGCAACTTTAATATTTACAGAGTCTTATGTACACCATAATAATAATATTAGGTGGGTTCCTGTACATTTTGACGGCTTCCCATGTGCAATGCAAACACTTGCTCATATTTCCTTCCTCGATTTTTCATGCCAGGACATTATAAGCTACAATGTGTAGCTACAACAGTTATACAGATTATTACGCAACAATTGTTTTGAGCGTATAGGTAGAATATGCTTTATTTTATTCTACGCAGCAACTCTAATGATACTACCACGCTAATTTGGCAATGGAATTTATTTACAAAAGTAGACTGTGCTATAGCAAATGCAAATGTTAAAATTGTTGAATGCTACAGGAAATCATTTAGGAGTAGCACTAGAATGATCAAAGCAGAATAAATCAGGCATGTAAAAGTTTTTTTTCTATTTCGGTTGTTGGAAGTGAAAAATTTTATTGCAGAAATGTCTACGGCTACGCTAAAAAGGAAAGATGGTAATAATAGATGTTGCTACACGTAGAATATGCAAATGCTACTGAGAAAGTCAAAGGGGAAAGTTCCGTCCGACAAGTACATATATTATTAAATCATGTGATTTTTTAGAACAACAATCTTCATTATTAGAAAGTATGTAAAGATATCTGTAGCACATAAGCAAATTATGTTCTTTAGTTGAAAATGAAAAAAAAAACGATTTTTACAAAAGTGGAATTCCTTTCGTATGGAGATTTTCTTTGATGTCGAGTGCATATACAAACAAAGCTAAAGTTGCAGCTAGGATAGGACTATAGAGTTTTTACGTTTCCTTCAGGCGCTGCTGTACAATACTGTTCATAGTGACTGGACTGTACTAAATGAATGTGGAATTGAAACTTTGGCTATGTATTTAAGTACTATATAAATAGGATAGACAAAAACTTCAAATGAAATTGCGGAAATCAAAGCCTTAAGCAATGCACTTCACTTCGCTTTCTCTTGAATACTTCCAGTAGTTGCTCCAAAGATGAAAAAAGCTTCTCGGATGACAAATTGAAAATGACAAACTGAGTTACGAGGACTGTATATAGCAGAATAAGAAAGAGCACAGCGAAGATTTCATTTATAAGTGCAATCGTCAGAACGACAGAATTTATTTAAGTATTTTAGTTGTTCCTTACATGAAGACGTGTTTTAGTAGCAATGCGTCAAATGTTCACGAACTCTTCTTATGTCCTGACTGCCTGTTGTAAGAATCTTGCTATGTGCCAACAAAGGAACTTTTTGTGAGCATTACTATTATCGGCTAAGATTTTTGATACTTATATGCATGCAAAATACAATAGAACATTTCGCAATGCACAAAAAATCCGATTGTATCAATAAAAGAGGAATTTGCATAGGGATTTTTTGTACCTAATGGATTATTTGCAGGTGAGCCGTGAGGAATGGTGTCAATTGTGGGCAGACCAAGCCAGCAGTGAAGATTGGCAAAGGTCCTACATGAACTTCATGTTTCAACTTCAAGACACTTCTGGTTGGTACCTTTACCAAATATTTCACACTCTACCTTTATAAATATATTTATATAGACTTCTAAAATATTTATCTTGCATATGTAAAAACAATTGTTTTCATAATTTATGTAGTAGAATTAATTCCAACAGAACTTGATACACTTGCTACTAATTCAATGCTCTTAGATTCATTTATTTGAAATTGTTTGTCTAATTAAAGCCATCATAATGAAAATGGAGTGGAGTGCTTTGATGTGAAAATAGAATGTTGTATGAAGAATTCTTAGTTGATGTTATGTCACATTAAGAGAATTCATTATAACAAACAGCATGTGTGGTACAGTACAGAAGGAGCCTTCGTTTACCGAGAGATGCGCAAAGGAGTATCTCACAGAAAAACTAGAAGGAAAAAGCTACTTTTTGCAGTTCACAGTTTGTGTAGAAAAAGCAAAGTATAAAATGCTTGAGTATAAAATATAAAGTAAATACACTGACGAACTTTGCTCGAAGGTTGTATCACTTTCATTCAGTCGAGGAAAAAATAGACAAAGTTATTTGATTATTATACGTAGTGGAATAGGGAAAGAAACTGGCAATGAATGAGAACGTCTATTCGTATCGCTGAACAAGAGATTCAACCAAGCTGCAATTGTATGAGACTGGGCATGGGTGGTAACTGAATTCTATTGCCGTGCGAAAGTGTCACCTGAAGATTCAAATCCACTATCAAACAAACAATCACATGCCATATGTCAAGTTATTTTTGACAAAATGCTCCTATCGTTCTTGATTCGAATATTTCCTACATTAATTTCTCTGTCGATCAGCATGATATTACTTTGACATTACTTCACCTACCTATACTATCCTTTGTGTACAAAAATACATACACGTAATATTATTATTGAGGAAAATAAATAAAGCAACTACAGATGTGAATATGAAGATAACAATATGTAGCTTTGAAAAATAAGTCAGGAATCATCTGTAATTAGAATTACCTACTCGCAATTTATATAGTAGCTACAACTGATGAAAATCAAATAATCGGAAATTATGTGTGTGTGTGTGAATCTATTATTTATGTAGGTATTAAATTGTAACTGCTGATTTGTTTATAGGAATGAGATATGACACTTGAATCTACTCGTTGAAAGTATTAAAAGCAAGTTGCAAAATGCAGCATTAGAGTTTGCAAATAATCTGAAGAAATAATATTGTGTATATAAGAGTTAGAAACGGAGATAAGTTATCGTTGAGAGTGATGTAGAAATAATGTTGAATCATTTCAGGTGATGGTTGTATAGACGTTGGGGAATTTACTTCCGTGTGTTCAAGCTTTGGTGTGAATTCTGAGGAGAGTCGTAAAGCTTTCGAGGCTCTCTCCAAGGTACTTTTTTCGTTTTCACATCCCCTGAATCAAATACTCTGCTTGATGCCCGGGTTTCTTCCCGGGCTATTCAGCTAATTCGCATAAAAGGTTGATATCATAGCCCAGCTTTTGTGAAGTGCCTATTGTACTAAATGTGTTGACCAAAGTACATCCTTCACAAGTTCGTCCATACACTCCCCAGTATTATAGCTCTGTACTAGTAAAAGTTGCTGCATGATTGTACACATAAAAAGGCGTATCTACTTAGGCATCTGGAAATGTTATGTGTAGTTTTGGAGTCTGATGGTGTATAGGTGAATGTTATGAACGGACTACTTATAGCAGCAGGGCTATCTCAACTCATTTCGTCAAGGCGTTTTTACTATCTATCCACTTAACCCATAAACTTATCATGTCTTTAGCTTTTCTCCTGTATCATTTACACCGTTAGTCGTTTAGAGTGTTTCGTATTCCCTTTTCTTCGGTTTTCATAGCATTTGTATTTTGAAAAAGACTGCCAATACCACCACTCTTGCTGGAATGGCTTCAGAGAGAAGAGATGTCTGTGAGGAAACATGAAAGACTTGCATTACTTTCACTGTATAAACACTTTGCATCAAGCCTTAGGTTTACCATTAGTATCAGCAACACATAGTGAGATTATTTAAACTTTAACCATAAACCGGATTCAATATTTACTTTATGTCGAGCCTTTCCAAAGGAAACATAAGACACATTGGCTCTCAACACGAGAGAAAATATTTGGAGATTATAATTGAATTATAGTCAATATATAGAAGTCATATACATACACAAAATATAGGGTATAAACAAAATTCCATGATCTTTGTAAAACGTGTAGGGCTTTTCGGGATAATAAAATTTCTAGACTCTGTTTCATAGGTGTAGCCAGGATTTCGTTTCGGGGGAGGGGGCAAACTCAAAACATGAGGTATAATATGTGCTCATTTTCGCTCGAAGCGAGAAAAATTTGAGCAAAAATGAACACAAAATACATAAAATTCGCGATTTTTGGTTCTTTTTCGACAAAATGACCTATTTTTTCCGGATTTCGGGGGGATGTCTCCTTCCCTCACCTGGCTACGCCAGTGCTCTGTATTACTTTGAACTCAAATTGTACTGCAGTGCGTCTCTGCGATAAGGAACTTGATCTATGTATGCGTTACAAATAACTAAACCCAACATTGAATGTTGTCATCATTATCAGCAGACTCAACTCTTGTCAGTAGATGTATCATAATTAATTATTTTCAGCTTTATGTAGAATTAAGTATTAGCTCATTCTATCTAAATAACTTATAGCTGCCCTTGCATTATAATTGTTTCAATAGATAATGAAAGAGAAATGTAGGAAAGTTAATTTGATGAATATTGGTGCTACAATTTTAGAACGGAAAAGCCATTGTAGATTTGGACTACTACACTGGCCTTTGGAAGGAATACTTCTACTCTGATGACTCGAGTTCCCTCGGAAATTACATTTTCGGTAAAACTGCCTTCCCTTGAATGGGGGTAACAGAGCTGCAAGAAAGCATCTAATCATAAAAGCAGTACAGTATCTTCAGTTGACACACTTTGCAATTGAACTTTGAAGGTCGCAATATCGACTGGAAAATCACATGTACATCTTCTCCTACAATTACTGTTACTGCTACTACTACTCTACCGGCTACTTCACTCATACTACTATAGCTGCATTGAAATTCAACTGCGAACCAAGAAACTATACAAAAATCAACTATTTGAACTTACATCTTTAAGTCAAACGAAACCTCAACAGGTTATATTAATATAAGATTACCTACTCTCATTACCCAAAGTCAAGAACCAAATTGACTCTCAAAATAAATGGGGCGACTTGTGTGTAAGAATCTGGAATAGCGAACTGTAAAACGCTATTACACTGTATGTAAATATAATATTTGTAGAGTAGTGTTCCATGTTACTAGTGTAATGTCTCTGTGTAGTTTAAGTGTATTAAAATTAAAACCTACTCTATCTGTATTGAGAGATAGGGAAACTCTGTATTAGTATTACACATATTGTAAGGAAATATTAATAGATTAAAGGAATCCTCAGCAGAGAAAGTAGCCGAAATATTATTGGTACTAAGTGTTACAATTTGTGTACCACTTTAAAGTAAACAACCCTTCAGATATAACAAAGCAAGCGAAAAAGAGCGTAGGGAATACCTAGCAGTCACTGTAGAACTAAACTTTCCGTGTTTCAATGCACTTTACTGGATTTTCCAGAGATTCCACTAGAGAAAATAACTTTTATTTACACAGGAGTAGCATTATCAGTAATCACTTAATTTTCTATAAAGTACAGGTTATACACATTATCTGATTTCCCCACTTTGTTACTTACCTGTCTCTGAACCCTTGTTTAAATTTTTATCCTTATTCCATTACAAACTGTTTAATTGAGTTTATGTGTATTTCCTTTAAACTCTTTTGTATCCGAGATTTCAATTGTTGGTAATAGTGGCAACCATTTTCTGGCGAATCCCTCAGTGGAATAATTACTTCTAGTGCTTCGTTTACAATTCCTAATACGGATTCCTGTAATTATACTAATCGCCGACAATAGCGATTTTTACATTCATGTTATCCAGTTTTTGAACCAGGAGATTTCCAGATGATTGTTCAGTATGTCTAGTATATTGTAGAATGTAAGAGTAGATGTAGATTAGACTGGTAGAGCATTGATGTGTAAATCTATGTCCATAATATATGAGCAGTCTACATGCAAATTAAATGTAAATGTGAATTCATGGCCGGTTGTTCATGCATGTGTGAATGACTCTGCAATTCAAATATTCAAACCAATTCAATAGTTCTTTATTATTTATTATTTAATAAAGTTTCTCTCTACTACTAATGTAACAATTTACTACTAACAATTAATTTTAACGTTCATACCGCAGCCTATAGTCATTTTTCATGTCATGTTTTTGCAATAGCAATAATAGCTTTAATACTTTCCAGCGAACAGTTCGAAATTGAGTCGTGGAAGAGATAGTAAATCATCACAGCGTACCAGAGGATTCCTGCAAAAATCAATAGTAATAATAATGAAATTTATTACACGCGAATTCTTATCACAAGCCAGCATAAAATTTAATACGAGCTTGTAGAGGGACGCGGATGGTAATTTATTAACCATTTTGTCTATCAGGATAAACAATCATGCAGAATAAAACGGCTACACTTAACATACAAAAAGTTGCATACGAAACACGTAGTTTCTTATCAGAACTTATTCGTTCTGCGCTTTTGTACTGCCAGCACAAAGCATGTGAGATCAATAGAAAATCAAATGTGATGCAAGGTCACGTCACGTCATTATAGATAAAAACACAAAATACTACCTTCCTTTCACCACAAGCAAATAAAACGTTTCTAAACGGGCATTCTATAGAACGCTAATAGTGTATTAAAAATCAACGAGTGAAGTATCGTACGTGTAGTTCGAAGGTGTCCTAAAACCCATGGAGGGAACGTGTTTGACAGTCGTAGTCATACAGATCAGAGAAGAAATAGTCATAGAACGAATCGAGTCCAGTTGAGCTATAAATAATGTACAAAAGATTATTCCTTACAGTCAGATGTTTCAAAACCTTGAGATATGTGAAATACAAATTTGGGAGCCAATACTTACGTAGAGAAAAGGAATGAGGATGTCCTCCAAGGGTGTAAAAGTATCTATCGCCCCACTTCCACTGTTGGAACTGATAGCCCAAAATGCACCAAAACACAGGACCCAGAATAGAATCTTGTACGTGTATCTCCGCAACTCCTCCGTCGTATAAATCGAGATCATCCGGATGTTCGTAATATTTCTTAAATTCGGAAACAATCTAGAAACATAAACAAAACAGAAAATGAACAAATTGAATTTAACTTGAAATAAAAATATGCAATTCTTTTAATTTTGATATTGGATTACATAAGGGGGGATGGTGTCATGAAAGTCTTCCCACTTGTGCGCTCTCTTAAGTCCACACACTTCACGGTAGTAATTGTAGCCTCTGATCCCAAACTCTCTCCCTCTCAACATATTGATGGATGCTAAATCCAAACCGAAATTCGTTTTCGATTGATCCATCATAAGATAGTCAGTAATCTAAACCCCAAATACAAAACAATTAGTCCATATTAATTACTCAATATTAATTAATAAAGACAATTTTTATTAGTTATAATTTGCTAACGGCAGGATCGTAGTAAACATCCATTTTCCTTTTAGTTGTCCATAAGTAGCCGCGGGTAAGTTTATTCATATTGGCAGGAGTCTGATAAAGTTTATCGTTATTGTAGTAATGTTCCAACGGCAAAACTGCTTCAGGTTTGTAATACTCATCTACTAAGGCAATCTTTCCGTAAACCATAGAGTGATGTCTCATAGCAGCTGCAGCCGTTTCAGCAAGCGTCCATGGAATAATTTTGTCACTGTAGTCCCATGAATAACCTTTGGTCACTGAGAGAAGACCGTAGTCGTACATGAATCTCCACCCTGCGTTTCACAAAAAATATTAAAATTATTGTTTCATCAATTAAGCGTTAGATTACATGAATACTGTCAAAATAAAATTCGGATTCCAGGCAAATAAGTATGCTTTTACAGGGCATTAATTTGTAGGTAAGTATCCTTACCGAGAAGAATAGGCAAGTACTCCATGAATGTAATATGTTGGAAGACAGCGATAACGATGCGTCTACATTCTTGGAAAATCTTCTCGTCACTCCAGTACGGATTGTAATGGTACAGTTGCTTGGCACAAAGGTTGTGGAAACGAACTCCGAGGATTTGCATGTGAGTCATACCTGGTTGAAGGGTTGTGCGGAAATCACCCGACTTCATGCAAAATTTACCCGCAGCAGGGAAACATTCAGCGTCATCCGATGTTGGAAGGTAATATTCATAATCCACTTTAGACATTTTCATCAGACCATATTTAAACGTTCTGAGTTGACCACTGGTATTGTAGCTATGGCCATAGATCAACGAGGCATCAATAGTAGACGTCTGTGTACTGAACTGTAATGTAAACGAAAAAGCAATTGTATTAAGTTTCGTGGTATAATTTTTTTGAAACTTTACTCATTTGAATAAATAGAAAATATTATTATCAGGTAGATACATTTCAATCTTCCAATCTATTTAACTGTACAATATTACGTTTTATTACAATTACATTTTTGAGTACGAACGTGCATGTGACAGCATTTTTAGCAATCATTTAGGTATAAAATGACATTCTTACTGGATTGGCATATCCAAGAGCGCAGTCAAAGTTTGGAGAAACAATGACACGAGCCAAGTTGAGACAACTCTGTCCATGACGTTTGTAAAATGGATCATCATGAGGAACCGTAATCGGGTAGCATTTTGGACTTGGGTAATTTTCTCCGGATTTGTATCCCTGACAGCAGTCGACGAAGTTGCCAGTAGTGCATTGGTAGAATAATGCATGGGTGACATCGTGAGTAATGAATTGACCAAAGTTGACATACAAAGTGTTGATGTTTGGTTCTTCAACATTCTTGTCTGGAAGTGCATGTGTTCGAACATAGCGAGCATTTGGAAGATAATTGCCACTGAGAGCCCTTTTAGGCGCCCATACGTTATCCCAGTACCTTAAGATGAATAAAGTTACATGATACAATACGACCAAAATTCAAAAATGTAATTTGAAATGTGATTTATATGAATCTCACTGTGGAATGATGATGCGTCCAAAATGTGTCTTTGCAGCTCCCCAGTAAGGATGCTTGAGATTATTGCAATATCCTTCAATACTTCTGTACTTTGATGGGTAACACTTTTTGTAGTAGGAATGACAGACTTTGTTCATTCTTGCGGGTAAGTACTTACTGTATTCCACCAGCTTAACTCCCCCTTCGTAATACGCCAGCGGTTTGTATCCATGACTGAGAATGAAAATATCAATAAAATATTTTAATGATCCTATTAATTCACTCGTTTCGCATCGATCCTTTTGATATGAAAGTATCGCTTACAGCCAAATAGCAATAGAAGTTACATCGTAATTAAAAATTTGAAATTCAGATCAACATCAATACTATCGTGTATACGTATATACCAGTAGCAAGCATGACTGAGTTTATTTCTAAATTTTACACATTAACTTTCCACTAAAGGCTAAAGGGAGGCTACTAAAGAGAGATGTTGTTTTCCTTGAATATATATTTTATAGCATGGAAGGTTATAAGTCTGCATTTATTGTGAGAGATAGGTTCAAAGAAATGTCATTGCCTGGCACACAAATGTCTATTTGATTTTCAAACGATGATACATCAACGTTTTACATGTCCATTTATTCCATTTTACTGATACTTAAAACAAAGGATTTCATGGTCGTTGTGTGTAGTATTAGGTATCTTAAGGCTATCGAATCACATGAGTTGTGTTTTACAAAGAGTGGATTTAATGTCTCCTGTTTAATGCGCTGTAATCAGTAGTCTCTTTAAAGCAAGATGGATATATTTCATCCTCATGCTCGCTGTTTTATCTTAGAATGCCATACCACCGTTCGAAGATTCAGTTCATATACACAGACGAACATAAAAGACAGCTATTTTATGACTACTTGTGTAAAACAGAGACATTTCTTTATTCTTTTTGTATTAGATAAACTATTCTCTATAGCTAATGGCTTAGTGTGAGTAATGACGGTCTATAGGATGCTTCTCTAAAATGATTCTCTACAACTTTTATATTTCATGACTACACAGCTTCAACCTTTGATATTTATTATTCTGGCTTATGGGCAGAGTCATGTATTCCTCTCATAGTGCCTTTTAATTATCATCTAACAAAAAGGTAAAGCACAAGTTCATTTGGAAATGATAAGAAATGATAAGATCTGGAAAAACGTGGCATTAGGTAAATTAGTGTTTGCTCTTCCCTGTGTTTGTGTCAGGATCCAGGACTCTACTTAAATTAGACTTACATTAGCAGTGTTAAACAAATGACTATTCTCATTCCCATACTAACTTAGGTAAGCAATTTGCATGACATTACGTATTCGAGAAAAACTTTTGACTTACTGCTTTTGAAGGTAAGTCGTCATGCACATCTGAAGGAATCCAGTGAAAGCATGGTCATTGTAATCTCCCATGTAGTGTTCTTGAGCAACACCGTTGCCCCAATAAGAGGGATGTTTCTCATCTTTGCAAAGTGCATTGTCATTATCGTAGTGTTTGTGCATGTAGCCCTCACAATACTTCACAGCTTCTTCGATCATGTGACCACTAAGTGCTTTGTAATGAGGATCATATCCATGCTCGTACTTTCTCGGGTTGTAATTGATTACAGATGGCTTCCATCCTACAGAGACACACGTAAAAACACATTTTCAACAATCGAAAGAATGGCTTAAAGAATAAATAGATTCTTAAAGTAATATTTTATTTTATCTTAGACCATCAATAAGGACGCATGTTCTTCTATGAACTCATTTTTGAGTCTTTCTATTTTACTTTAAGCATTGCGCTTGTGACAAGCAGATTCTGAATTATGGCTGACCTTTTCGTTATCTGAATTATGCAAACTTGAGTTAGTCTACTCATGTAAATTCAAAGCAAAAGTTAGTAAAAGTTGAATACATAATTTTTATTTACGTATGGTGCAGACAAAACTGTTAAGGCACTGGTAGCAGAGTAAGCCAAAAGAAATTATGTAAAGATGGAATTATGCACTGACTATCTTTCCCTATTCTGTTTAAGCAAACAAATCTGTTTGTTCAGTTCAAAGAGTTTGAGCTTGGCCTTGAAAATATAAAATATAAATGAACCTGGAAAATACAACTTATGGTACATAGTCATAGTACATTTTCTGTACATGCAAAATGTGCACTCAACTTACCGGAGTAGATGACTTCAGGACAGCAAACCCCGTGATGACCGTAACCGTAGTTGCAGGACTTGTAGTGGCCATACCCATGGTCATAATGCTGTGGAGAACCGTAGTAATTGGCGCAAGTAGCCAGGGGTTTACACGATCCTGGAATTCCTTCCGGGCTTCCACAAGGGTAGTAGCCCATGTTATAACGATGATTCACGTATGGAGCTGCACGTTTGGCTCTGGTCTGAAAAGTTCAAAATTCGAAATACATGTCGATTGACATTGCAACAAGTGCATACATACCCAATTATGTTCAATATGGAATACTACGAAACTACGATACATGAAACATATAATGAAACATATTCTTGATATTATATTTGAATACCACGATCATGAAATTCGAAGGATATTTTTGAGTTGTTCTTACCGAAATACCGTCGTTATCAAAATCCACGTCATCGATGTAATTTTCTTCGAGAGGGAAAGACACATCTTCTGAAATCTGTAACAACTCACTTTCTGAACATCCTACGATTGTTGTGTACACCACAACCGCCAGGAGTATAACCGTTCTTCTGGCCATTTCGGTCAAAGCCGTAGAAAAACTAAATTTATTCTAGAAATACTACACTTGAACCGTTAGTGGAAATACATAAGTGCACAGGTGTCCTAGCAAGATCACTACTGTACAAAAAGTTGAAACCTGATCGAAAAATGTTTAGGAAATGATGAACTTTTTCAGACTCTAGAATCGGGCGATGTGAGATTTTGGATGTGAGGGAGATGAGTGTGAGGCTGAAGTGGAGAGACGTTGAGAGTGTCACTGTTGTCCACTGAGTCCACAATTCATACTGACAGGTAAATCCAAAGGGGCAGTTATGCCTTTCATCAGTCACACAAGAAAAGTGTCTCCGGCTGAGTTGTCAAAACTTTGACCTTACAAAATCTATGCAAATAACAAATTAGAATCCAGCGGATCCGATAAAGGAGCCTGGAAAATGAATGGATTATACGAACTTATCTCCATTAGAGTCATGAACTCATATTCTTATCATATATGATCCTACATGTTATTAATTGTTGGACAATTTCTTGTGCCTAATATGCTACAATGATGAAATAAACTTCAGGTTGAAAATCTATAACTGTCGCATCTACCGGTATGGGCGGAATTTTATTTTCTTCAAAAAGTTAAACGTTAATTTCCTTTTAGGCTTGTGATATAATGTACAGTTGATACTAGCACATCCTGTTAAATTATCCTGGTTGTCGGGCGGCCAGTCTGGATCTTCATACGGAGACACAATCCCATTTGACACTAGGTCGTCTATCCCTCCTCCTATCTCTTCCATCTCTCTAAAAAAGTTGGTCATTTTTCAATGGACAATATATTATATGTAAACATACACACATCGTACTCGTGCAAGTGGTATATATGAAACCGGGGTGAATGTATTCAAGAAAATCACATACAATAGTTCATTCAAAGCAAAAAATGCTAGAGTAGAGACAAAGCAAAGCATCGAAGTAATTTGGGAAATATTTATGATTTCATATACTTTTGTAAGACATGCCGGTCAAGTAAGTTGGTATGTTCCAGTTGGTGACAAGTAATCGATGACAGTGCATATATTTTTCGATGAAGGGGCACAGGAAATTGTCTGCTTATCAGAACATAGAAATATTATAGCTTCGATATCTATTCAAATGTGCATGAGTGCAAGTTATGTTAAATAATCTTACTGCAACAATATTGGAGTCATTAACTCCCAATGTCCTCCTTTCACGTCTTCTCGGGGTGTTAATATCTTTCGGTACAGAAAATACAAATGAGGGCATTTATGATTGCTTGGAACCCTACACCCATTGTTTCGGCAGCTGAAAAACTGATATAGACGCAAATCTGTGACAAAGGAAGTGCAAGTTTCTGTGCAACTCAAATCCACCAGAAAGTCGATGTGAAAGCGGAACAAGTCTGCCGCTGCCCGAAGTTCGTAAGAAGTTCCCGGAACAGCTTGTTGCGACATCATTTGTCTGTATTTCCATTTATTTTCTCCGGACCTCTTTCTATTGATCTTTTCCTGTAGTAAATATTATGTGTTCATAAGGAAAAGTAAGTCGTGCCTATGCGGAAACATTTTTATTTACGACTGCATTTTCTTAAAATGCACACATTCACAGCAATACTACTATGACTATGTATAAGTAGACATGTTTTTACGTGAACCGGTGCTATTAAATTAAGCTTCCAGAAAAAATTTATGCGTTCTCCGAAAATTTTCCACATGTGAGATTTAGTGATGTGTTTAACAACTCTCTTTCGGATCTTTTTATGATTCTCTTCAGAGTTTCCACATAAACCTTGAGAAATGCTCCGAAACAAGCAATCTCCTTTACCATCATTGCTGACAATTTTGAATAACCCTATGTTATGTAAGTACAAATACTCCCATGCATTTAAAACCGGATTCATAACTACAATTAGGAATGTACGAATTAGATAGGGATATAAATGGAATGAACACTATCGAAAACACGGTTGCATTTCTGTATACTCTCTCATCACATTGGACATTGAGACAATAGGCAGAAAACTTGACTGTGTGTATTGCATTAATAATGATAATGACCTTCTATAGCAACTACTGTTGTACTAACAGCCTTGAGTTATTTATAAAGCTGCAGAATGCTAATTGTAAGCGCAATGCATATAAAATACAATATACAGATACGTATCATAACATTGCAGTTATTACCTCAAAATGTATTATGTGTGAACCTTAATTGGTACAAGGATTGTGATGTTTTGATATCATTTCATGGTAAACAGTTGAATGAGTTGAAGCTCTTGAAGTGTTTAATGAAGTGGAAGTAATTTAATATACCTAAGATGTACTACAAAAAGTCTCATTGCAAATTACCTACTTGAATAATAATTACTATGGGTATTGTAAATGAAATATTTAAGGGATATTCACTAGGTGTAGCCTACAGGGACTGCCTACACAGTGTTCGTAGTTCATAGTTCATAGTTATTTCATTTCAAGTGTAATTTAACAGTATATGATAGCCGTTGTAAGGAAAGGTGTCCAAAATTCCTATATTGTGTTTACAGAGAGCTGTGGTTAACATTAACAAGTCTCGTACAAGTCAAGTATTGACAAAACTGGTAACGTTTTGTTTCAGTTTAGACTACGCGAAGGCACTATCTGATTCTCAACAGACTGTTCACGTCATCTCTGTATATTTACGTGTATTCGTCTAAATGAACTGGATTGATATAAAAGTGTGTGTAGAGTAAGAATTACATTACACACCCTAGTGCTATATAGCTTCGCTGCTTCATCAAAGTCATTACTGTCCATGCATGTAGTATGTGGCTATGCTACTAAACGTCATACCACGCTTAGTGTGTTAAACTAGTTCAACTGTCAGTAGTGCTAGTATTCTGTAAATATATAAACAAAATTTCTCAGTATGTGTATCAAAGTGGGAGAAAGATGCACCCACACGTCAAAGATCTGTAGTCACGTTCATTCACCGTGTAAAATACAGCTGTTGTAAAGCTTCTATGTACATGTTTGTACTACATGTCCTGCTCCATAGTTTATGCCTTGTAAAAGATTGGCTAGCAGCATCATTTTAGTTTTCACATTGTAGTATAGACATAAGTATCTCTTAAATACTTACAATGGGTAGTGGGCACTCGAATGCTCATGTTTCCTCCTTTATACTGACTCTAATTGAGCTTGGACTATGTGTGTACTTAATACGTCAAATATATATGCCTATACCTGTTAAAGGAAAATTTGTATGCAATGCATAATATTCGTACTGTGCATACGTAAAGCGAATTGCACTGTTTAATGAATGCTTAGCATGCAACAATACAATGCCCGAGTGTGTATGTATGAAAATGATAATTCCCGTGCATCTCCTTTAGGCTTGTACTTTGTACTTGTACTAGGAAGGAATGTGTTTGCAGTTACATAGACCTGTGTGGTTATAGTGCTTGTATGTACTTTATAGAAGTTCGTATTCGTATCTGATAGAATGCATGCAGAAAGAGTGTTGTGGTGCACATAGTCGTTGAGTGTATTAAGCGTACATTAGAGCTGTGCTCTAAGCGATGTAGCTACACGTATTTTCAAAGGGGTAATGCACTGGCGTTTGGTGTATAAGCTTGACTAGAGTTTTGCGTGATCTGCGACTGACTTGTATGTAAAGTTTGCTTGTAATACTGCTCTGGGACTCAAGACAAATAAAATTCTGCTCTTACAATCCGTTTGCATACACAGTTCTGTGGCAGAGAAACTCAGTCCAGTTTGGAGGAGGTCCCAAGTTCGATTCTTGGCTAGGCGAAACTATAACTCTATTATTTGTCAAGTAAACGTAAATGAATCAAGGAATAATTACTACTGTACATGTAACACGAATCTTCGTAACTATTACTTAGTGAGCCTGTAGCTCAGTGGCAGAGCGCCTCTCTGGAAAAAATGAGTTCTCTGTAAATGATTTTTTGACTTCTCTACTACCAATTCTTCCTACACACCTGTTCTTCCTTTGCACTATTATTCTTTAACGCTCTTGTTTTGTTTTCAAGTCTTTGTCGCTTTTCCTACAAGCAATTTTGTGCAAACACAATTACTAGAGCTTTATTTACTTTGAGGGTGGGATGCTGCATGAATGTACTATGTACATGTATCAGTCAAGTGTTTGTCGAACATATACACATACATTTTTTATTGTATTCTTTATTTTTATTTTCATTCTCCATTAGATACATAAGATAATAAGTATTCTATAACATTTACATACACTGTAAAGAGCTACGACTGCAACTTATGAATAAAACACAATTGTTACAGTAGTAAAATCACGCTTTTGCTATAATAATGAGTAGTTAATCTGCTTATTAATAAAACGTTCTCTCTCATAAGGTGTGGGCGACGACACTTTTACAATCTTAGCCTATACGTACGTGGCATATTATTTACTTAGGCACGTAATAATAATTGTAGTAACAATACATAGTAGTAATATTATATGTTTGCAGTAAGTTTTTATGGTTATACAACTATGTAGTCATAACCATGTTTTTGTAACAGAGATCTATTTACTTTTGATGCTACCTGGGGTTAGTATATGGCTTTGTTTTGTCTTTAAGTAGAGAAGAAACATTCGCTGAGCTGTCGGAAAGTTGAAACTGGAGAAATTGTCATTATAGTAATCAATATTTACAAACACGGGTTGGAATTCACCAAGATAACTAAAAATTAAAGATAAGTAGGTATAATATAGTTAACGAGTCACATACAATACAATATCAAATGAAACAATTTTTCCATAGTCTTTTCAATATTCTTTTAGAATCTTACACACTGAAACTACATGCATTGCCTAGTTGTATGTAATTATTATTTTATTTTAAAGATGATTTACAATTAGGATTCATTCGTAATTGTTATTTTCTGTCTGAGATACACATTGTCATTTAAAAAACATTTTTCATAAACTCACAGCGAGACTGCAAGGCAACTATGCAGGCCCAGCTAGCTGGCGTACCTAATGTGGCAAACGATAACAGTATTATATACATAATGTCCTTAACATCGGTTAAATATTGAAGAAGTTTAATTATGTAGTGTTAACTATGAATCAAAAACATCGATCATTTAATGTACTATATACACAGAGTTGAATAACTGAAGCTGCCAATTAATATTTCTGTCTAGAAATGCTGAGCATTCATTTAGAATTTGCAACAACTAGTTAATACCCCTACAGTTACAGGATTTGTAGTACCCCTCAAATTACCTCTCTATTGAAATACTTATCTGACAATACACTAGGTAAATAAATCTATTATTTACAATGAATACTTAAAGATACACGTTGGTATAAAAATTTGTTGCTCGTTGAAATTCGATTTTTGTTTGCTGGAAATTGGCATCACCTTATTACGCTAATTAATTTATTCACCGAATCTATGAAACTATAATAGATGTTTCATGTGGAAGATAGGAATCGGAATCACATCGCATAGATCGGATGTTAAAAAAATTGTTTTCAAAAATGGGACATTAGATACAAATTGTTCTGTTTAGGATTTCTCATGCTCATTTTGTTACGCATTAATTTTCCATGCCTTACACCGAACTGAAGTGTACACCAATTTAAAAGTTTAAAGCATGACATATCTGTTGTAGTAAGATGAAAAAATTAGATATTTAATTTAAATGTGTTTACGTGTGGCAAATGCCTTCAGTTACTAATACATCATCGATAGCAAAATAAACATTATCCTGGAGAACATTGTTTGGAACCTGAAAAATGAGCAAAAACATGGACTGAAGATTACGGAATTGAACGCGGGCACTTAGCCAATCTGTTGGCGTCTTGGAAATTTGAGTCAATTCTACGGCCATTGGTTTCTGTCTGAGAGTTCCTGCTGTGACCTGAATAGTTAAAGGTTTTCCATCAGGCCCAAGACCGGAACCTCTGGCTGGAGAACCATCAGGACTGAAATGATAGTTGATGAATCGGAAGTGAAGACAAATGTTTCCATCTTTTTGTGGAGTCATGATTGAGCGAATATAAAGATTTGTTAAGCGATTTCTTTCGACTACTGTGCCAAATCCTCGACCATATCCTGGAGTCTCGATCACAGTATAGTTCCATGACTCACCCGTGAATCTTATAGGACATTTCTCAAAATCAAAGTCACAATAAAGCAGGATAGTATCTGTGGATGGCACTAAATGAGCTGGAGAATGATCGATTTTTCTAACAAGAATATCCGAGGGTGACGTCAATACGGCAGGATTTGATGCTCCAGAAGTAAAGGATTGGATGTGATTGTCAATTTTGTTCTGGTTCTGAGAAAATGGAATGTGGCTGTTTGAAGGTGTTTGAGGAGGTGGAGGTAATCTGTTATTGTTCAACGAGGAAACGGATGTCTGTTTATTCTTATTGTAAGTTGTAATCGCAGTACTTTGTGGACGCACTGGAGTGCGGTCATTAATTGAGACAATTTGAGGACTATATGAGACAACTCTTCTTGTCGTTGTTCTGAATGGAGCTCTGGTTGTATACACCGTGCGGGGAGTTGTGGGCTGTTGGTAGTAAGTTTTTCTTGTCGTTTGCTCGTAGTAAGATTTTCTTGTGGTGGGCTCATAGTAGCTTACTCTTGTAGTTACTGGAGAATTCGTGTAATAATTTTGACGGTTATTCTGCCTGTTATTATTGGAAACAATACGGTTTTGAGAATTGGGTGAGCCTCCGAAACGATTTGCGATGCTCAGAGTTTGAATATTGTCAACTGGAAGAATTTCATTGGATTCAATTTCATTGAAAATAATTCTTGGAGGAGCTGTAGTGGTAGTGCGGCGGGTTGTTGTGGTTGTGGGACGTCTTGTGGTGGTCGGTCTTGGAGTTGTGGTTCGTCTGGCTGTGGTGGGAGGAAGTCGGGTAGTTCCAAGTGGTTTTGGTGCGGCTACAGCGGCTGGTTGATAATAAGATGAACCGGAACCTACAATATTTATAAATCTCATTTAATAATCATATACGCCCACTCTCCATTCAATATTACATGTATTTTATACATAGCTATTTTATACAATTATGTAGTAAGTACAATAAATACAGCATAGACTTAAGCTACTCTATTAATGGTTTCACATATTTTCATGGTTCAAATGTCAAATGCTTTGACATTTCACTTACAGATGACTTAAGTATATAGTATGCATAATATAGAATTTAGAAATTAACTGAATAATTGCTAAAAATTGGTAGCAATGAAGGTAATAAACGTACCTTTAGAATTGAAATCCATGCAGCGTATTATATAGGTTGTAAAGAAGATTTGGAAGGTTAATTAGTATTGGGTTTGTTATTTTACTAGTCTAAAGGTTACTAAACATCTAGTTTAAGAATACATTGTTGTAAGTGAGGTTATGATTGTAAGAATCGTGTGTTATAGGTAAGTGAAGTGTTTACACTCTACTATGTTAGTCTTCAATGGCTTGTAAGCCATCGCTACCTTTACTACTAGTAGTGCTATTGTCAGTTTTACTATCATCTAGACTACTGAAACTAAAACTAAAGGTTCTAATGTCTACGAGTATCGGACCTGAGCAAAGACCAGGGTATTGGGAAGAACAGCTTGTTCCTTCAGGGCATTCGGAGCATGGAGATCCTCTCTTGTACATTGGAGTCGTAATGATATTTCCAGCAGGTCCATAATTGCAAACGTATAATTTGCGATACCATTTTCCGTCATTGTAGTACGCATAGCCGCATCCAACTCGGTAAGTGTCAGCCCAAAGCATTTGAGTGTAATGTCCCAGTTCTTTCCTAAATCTGCAATTCAAATTAGCAATAACAATTTACGTTTTTGTTCCCACTGTAAGGATTCTAAAAAAATCATTTAGCATTGTAAATTATATTGTCTCACTCGAAATAGTCAACATTTCGTGGGTTGAAATCCTTCGTTTCGTCATACCAGGCCATAATAGCTTGTTCCCAATTAGCCCCATCACGAATTAAGTTTTCACTGAATTGATACAAATTCTGTCCAGTAAGGAATCGATCTGTAAAGAAAAACAGGTTCACAAGGTTAAGGTTTAAATTCAACTCAGATCCTCCATTCTACAAAATGAGTGTGTATTGTGCAATCAAATTATCGATATTGTTGTAGTATAGATTAGATATTATTATTTTATTGTTGTTTAACGCCTACACTCATAGCATGCAATATTTATGCAAGACACGCTTGTCACAAAGTAGTCTTAAACTGTAAGACATGTTGTTCTACTTCGAATCCAAGTTCAAGGCGTTTCCGTAAGTAGATTGCTTATATTATATGTATCTATTTACTAGCAATGAAATAAAGAAAACCCTCTAAAATATTCAGCACGTACAGATGCAATCTTCTGTACATTTATTAACATGACAATACGCACTTGAAAGAATACGCTTAATGAACATAAAAACAACAAGCTTTATCTTTTTTTCCTGTCCAACTTGGAAACTCGCAGCGATGATGTCTAACGAGTTATCAGATTGAAAATTGTAAACAAGCGTGAATGGTCATTGCATATATTATTCCATGGCACTGTCATAATTTCTGTCAAATCGTACGAACTACAATCCTATCAAGCAAGATCATACAAATCTTGTGTGAAACAAATAAATACATAATAGTTTTGGAATAACATGTAATATCTAGAGATTCAATTAAATTAGAATACAGTCTTTAATGGCCTATACCACCTTTGAGACTAATAACATTGTGACAGTCGATTGTATTATCTACTTACAGAAGGATCTGTGTAAAATTAACCCATAAAACACGGAATGCCTACCCAATTTGTAGACAAAGACATTTCAATAACCTATCAATTTCTAGCATTGTACTTAGGTAGATACTTACAATGACAGTTGAATGTAATGCACTGCCTATACGTGCTGAAAAATATTGAAAATGTTGCTGAATGAATTAATGATGCGTGCTAAGCTACAGCAATAAAAACGTGGTAAAGTATTTGTAAACAGCGAATTGTTTTGGTTAGCCCAGCATGTGGACGTGAACAAGTCTATAAAACAAAAATAATTGGCCAGAACAGATCAATTTAATTGTGGAATTAAAGGTTTTTCACATAAACAATGTAGTCCATTGATGATACTATATGAAAAGAGCTAATAACACACTTAGAGCTTAGATCAGCATACAATGCTTGTAAGTTGTGAGTTGTGTTGGTATTTGGTAGCTTTGATAGGTGCAAGATCGTATAAGTGAATGGTAATAATACTGTAATAGAAAATTGCATTTAGAAATGCTTTGTGTATGTATTGTGTCTATAAATGCAAAGCGTAATGGGGAAATGGCAAGAATCAAGGCGAGAAAATCGTGACTTGGACTTGAAATTTTTATGATGATTAAGTTAACTACACAGATATCTTGCCAAATGATAACTGCCTGGATAACCTAAAACCATACATTTGTGTTTTTACGTCTAAATTATTGTATTGTGCTACAATATTCAATTCTTATTGTCTATTACAAGAGTCTGTCTGTAGTGTAGGTACTAATATGTACAAATTTTGCTTTTGAGCATTTGATTTCTGAACTTGGTTGAAAAGCTTGTAAATCTGTAGAACTCACCAACTTTACGGCACATGAGACAGTCATGATTGTATTTGCATTGGTCAGCAAGTCGTTGGGCTGTGGCTGCCAGTTCGTCGTCCCACTCCTGTTCAAGCAAAATTTTGCATTGTATTAAGTATTCATTAATTTTGCACGAATTAACTATTAGTATTTAAATGAGATTAGGTATTCCATACTACAAAAAGCCAACTATACATAATTTCATTTGCTGTAATTTACACTTGCGTTTCCACAAATTATAACTCAATAAACGATAGTGCTAGTGATAATTATGAAAACACCAAGTCTTTCTATACTAACTATAACCTGTTTGAATTTTCAAAGCGTCCTTTGTCTTTCTACTACATTATAATAACTCACTTTATGCTAAGCCGCACAGTCAGAGTAGCGCAAATAACTCTAACATTGAGTTGTTAGTCCTATAATTGCACATAAATAGAAAAATTAAATAAAAACACTTCAAAATGTCAAAACTTGTATGCATATGGTATATCCCTCATCTGTAAGCGGTCAAATTGTAACTGGGTTGAAAAGCAAAGGTAAACGATACCTTGTTATTGTTAGGTATGTACTCTTTGTCAGCATACATATTAATTGAAGACATTAAAATGAGTACACGTTTACATAACATTGACCGAAATGTGTCTACTCGCGTCACAAGTGCATACTATATAATTACGAATCTATGCAAACATAAACATAATAAATTACGCAATAAAATATTGGACATGGGCATCCCATTATTGACAAAACTTATTTGAATGTATAAATAGCTTGAGTTACAAACTGAGATTTTCTCAAAGTGGCTAATGAGAAGAAGAAAATAGCAACTAGCAATAATTTTCCATAAGCAACAGAATGTATAAGAATGGAATAACTTTGAACATTTAGTAGAGACATGTATATTTGATAAATGTTTGTTGTAGACGATATATCTAAAAGATTCAAAAGGCCATTATCATCATGAAACTCCTTTTAATTGGATTTTTTTCTGTTCAAGTCAGGTTAAACGAGACAAAATTCTAGTGCCGCATGTCCAATGTTCCCAACAATCAAAGTGATAAACTCTTACAATATTGGCTGAGAGGTCCCTAAAGGTTTCCAGAGCTAGTAGACCAATTGTGTGACTTTGTGACTGTGATAAGGTAAAGTAAGGTTAGTAACTTTGTGCTACCATCATACAATCCTCATATCAGTTGTAGTTGTGTTTCTTCTCATGCTGCACAAGTCAATCTCATGGGTTTTTGGACAGGTACAGGTATAAATGGTTAAAGGTAGTCTGTTAAGTGCTTAATTGCATAAATCTAAGTAGATAGATGTCCATACAAGTCCATCATACGTGTACTTAGCCATCTACTAATGCACATTTGCATTGTCTATGCTCTATGCATCACCACCTTTCATGAAAAGACGGCGGTGGGTCAGTGGCCATCATTAGTAATCAGATCAGGTCCTCGACTCACCTTTAGATGAGTGTAGTTAAATTAACGAGCTTCTTCCTTTCCTTGTTTAATTTCCTCTAATATCATCAACATCATCTTCTTGTCTATTACATGCCTATCCCTATTTCATGATTCTCACAATTACTAGACGCAATCTACACATATATTGTTCTTCATCTTCTTACAGACTCATCTTCTTCCATTCCATTCTTCTATGTATAATTCTATGTGTTCGCGTATAAGTAATAATAATGAATATTTAATAAATCTACTCTATTCGATTGAGCAACAAACCCAACAAAGAACATTTTCTAATCTGCTATTCTACTTTGTATTCGACCAAACAAAAACTGATTTTCTTATGTAAGGTGATACGTTGTGAGTTGAGCTATGTTGTCTACCTACAAACATAAACTATGATTTCATACCAAATCTAAGAGTTTTCCTTCCTCAAACGGAAGGAAGGTGAATTGAATTTCTTAGGTACTGAAAGAGTTAAATAAATTATAGCTTTCAGAGAAGGTCTTTACTTCGTGGCCTATGAGTCTCTTCAAACAACATCCAATCTTGAGGGCTTGGTTCTTTTGTCTTGGATCTTCTTGTATCATTTCTTGCTCTCAGTAGTCTGCTCTTCTCAATTAAAACTTTCATAATCTCAAACTAATTCATGTTTCTTAAATTCAATTCTTGAGCCTATAATTAGCAACCATAAAGAAATAGGTCGAATCAACTTTTTTAATTTTATCTACTCCTGTAATTTACAACTAAGCAAAAGAAGAAGGGCAAAAACTATTAGCGACATACCTCATCTCAAATACAGAAATATGTAATAACAAAAGACTTTGGTCTCTGAATTTACTACTAGTGTTGATTCTCAGAAGAATCCTTGCGTAACTTAACTTGCATACCACAGATGCATTCTTTTATAGACACAATTTCAATTAGTTGCTCCATGCTGTCCTTATGGTGTTGTTATTGTATTCACGAGCAACGAATCTATCATTGATTTTATTTTTAACTTACTACGAACTTTAGTAGTTTCGTATGCAACACGCATACACAGTTTCTAAAGAATAAACAAATTGAAACCACCCACGCTTAACCACTGTACTTGAAAATGATTTGCTGCATAATTATACCACAAGTTATGTATGGCATTCCTATATCAACATTTCTCTAATGTTTCCAAGCTTGAATAATAGCAAAATGCAATATACTGTTTCATGCAGAAATAAAATTAAAATTTGTGAACCACACTTGTACGGTATGTACTTCTGAAACCATTTTGTTGAAACATGTAAAAGTGTGTTGATAAATGTAATGTAAATACCATTATTCTCATGTTGGCAGCCGAAGGCTGCGGTCCCGGCCGACCTCTGCGTTCATTCCCGGTTGCAACCATATTCCGTAATGAATTGTGAAGCGACATAATGATGTTACGATCTGATGTAGGAATTCCAATTTCGAATGGTGTTTTGCACCGAGGGCCCACTCCCTGTAAACCAAACAAAATTAATTTACAAACTCTGTGAAGCAGTTGTGTATACACAATATATAATTTCATGTACATTACGCATTAGTTATAGGCAAAACAGTTTGCTTTTTAAGCTTATCGGAGTGGAATAACATTTTGCATATTGTAGCCTTTTAAGTCAGTAGCGATAATTTTTTATTGATTGACATTTTCTCGTCCATATTAGTCCATAGATATTCGGTACATCAGAGCATTTTAACTGTGTAGCATTTCAGACGAGTATTTGTAACGAGCTAATTTAATTTTGGACTAGAAAAGTTAAGCTTAAGTTTACGTAAGGGCTAATTAAGATTACTCAAAGCAAACATGACCTTCATTAACGATAGTTAATGACAATGATTATGAATGGACCCCCTACAGACTTTGTAAGGATTGTCTTTCAGTTTGAATTGAAGATGTAAAGGTCCCATATATTTACATTAGCAGAACATCATAGAGACACAAGCCCATAATATCGCACTTTACTTCTAACGAGATGCCTCTGCTCTATTCTCCTCGCAATCTTCATTAACATTATTCACTATTCATCAACCTTTCTTACAATTCATCTTTTTCTTCTGCAAAAAGCCGCTCTTTTCATTAACTACAATTGCCTAGTGCATGAAACTCAATATACAATTAATTCTACATAATATATAGGCATACTCTTTGTACTAATGTGTGTTTTGCAACTAATAATCCGACTTTTTCATATACTCACAGTCACTTAACTCATATTTACTCACTGAATTTGCATTAATTGGCACTACATTTGCAAATCGAAAGAAGTGTATACAGTTTGCAACATTTGTTACACGGAAACTTACGAATGAACGACGGATGGCTGTGTAGTATTATTTAAGATGCTGTGTGTGAATAATATTTTTCATATTGTTTGTTACAGAGTAATATTACTTTAGTATACTATTTTGTAGCTTTCAAGTACATATATAATGAGATAATGACAATTGTTTGAAACAGATTATTTCCAACTGTCTAATTCTATAAGCCTTAAATTGTAATACAACATAATATACATATACGCACGAAACCGTTGTAATAAACAACACAAGAAGTTGTTAGTGGGCAATAATTGGGAATACAAGTGTCTTTGCGTGTTTGGAAATCACTGTGAATTAGCTAAATAAATATGTCCGTTAAAATGTGTTAATAGTAACTACATAGACAAAAGTATGTCTGTCTGTTAGTTCGGTTGCAGGAAATGAATGAATGAGAATGTGCGAAATGGTGAGCCGTATAAGAGAAATGGAAATAGACAAATGTGTCTGTGGTTGTATTTTGTGTTGTATAATATTGACTAGTAAGTTCCTAATTACGTAACGTCCTTCCTTAAACTGATTATAATGTTAATGCCGAAGAGAGACAGGGCAAGGCATAGACAGAGGAATAATTGAGTTGAAATCAAGGATTTTCTAGTTAATTTAGAAGTATTGTGGCACAAGATAGGACAGAGTCTAAGTAAACGCACTATGAGGTGCACCCTAAATGGACTGACTTTGATTTTGATTGCACCATAACGCCCAAAATGGGTTCCGTGTATAATTGAGTTGAGAATTAAATTACTATATCAAGAGCATCACTAATAGAACTCAAAGGGTCATCTCTTTGCCTTTTTATCATAATGTATTCAATTGAATCACAATCTAGTTATTTCATCTCTCGCAATAAGTCAACTGTAGGCATCTCTTTTATGTCTCTCTGTCATGAAATGAATCATTCATACCAAGAAATAACAAATAAATAAACAAATTACGTAGTCCAATGTTTGCGAAGCACACAATGAAACTTTTGTCTTTGTAGTCTTATTCAGATAAACAAATTAAAGTTATTATGAATGTCTGATTGTGTGCACCTTACACAATATAATATTGAGCCCCCTGTCTGCTAAAAAGATATTCTCCTTGTTAATGAATTTGATTCATGAGAGTTGACTTCCTGAACTTGAAAACCTCAAAGTACTCTGGAATACTAATAATTGCTCTCCAGGATTGTTTAAACTCTTTATTTACACCCAGAATACAAAAGATGCGTAGATGAAGTGTCTAAACACAATTTTTACCTCTGTACTTGTACAACAATAATTATATTGTCCTTATGGAAATTATGCATTTCATATTACGAAGTTGAATAATCGTGTGTTCTAAAAGGAAGACGGAAATTATATTAGTACTACTAACAACAAGTAGGTAGATTCCAATTCCACAAAAGCTCATCACTCGTCGACTATTGATGATGATGCTACTCATGAACCTAAATACTTTACCACAGACAAGAGAAGGTTATTCAATACCTAACTCAAGTGCATATAGAATAAAAACTCTTCTGATGACTACTTAAATAACAATACATACTTACATACACTTTGTTTTGACATGTATTGAATATTACAACCATTATTACTTAGATCTCTGATAGAGTGTCAGAGAATGGGTTCTTATTTTGTGTTCTTCTTTTGAACTTCAAACGAGGGATTTACTTAATACGCATTGTGCATAAAAGAGCATTAGTGTAACACCTGGCCTGGCTATGACTAAAAAGTATGTATGATAATATTTATTATACATACACATGTTAATTTTACTAAACCATGCATATTCAATATTGTGCAAAAGTGTATGGAAATAATTAGCAGAATCTTAAAGTCAACTTTGTCAGTTACAAATTATAGATTGTCTGTGGCAGAGGCACAACACATTTTTTAAAAGCTCAAGTAAATACCAATAATTTTGTAATGCTTTGATAGAATTATGTTGAAATCAGTGGAATAATGTACAACAATTAAAAAGTGTACTTTTAAATACACCTACCTATATGTGTATCTAAATGCACTGCTTGCCTCCCAATGTATTAATGTAGTGTGTAATTGGTTATGTAAACATTCGGCAATTTGGATTCTTATTTGAACGTACGTCAGCATGAGCATATCATTAAGATTACAATAGACAGCATGAATAAGATTAAAAACATGTAAATGTGTTTTCCTCATTTGACAGAGCTGCATTTGACTGAGAAGCACAGCCGCTTTGAATTATTAAGACTTAAAAATGCTTTCAGAACTACAGAGACAGAACTTGTCTGAGCTTTGTACTTGATTCATTTAAATAATGTAATTGATAAATGCTGGAATCGAAACCAATGGCAGCTTACAACGAAAACTGCCTTTGACTTATTGTTAGTGTTGGCATATCCAAACTACCATTTTAACAGCAACATTTTCCGTAAACAACGCAATATATTTATTAATTATACAGATGGACAGCATATAATTATAAGTGTGCATATAATAAACTATTTTCATGAATTCATACATAGGTATTGTGTTTTAATTGTGTATGAGTAGGAGGAATTAGTTTCAGGCTGAGTTGTATGATGTATACTATGTAATGTATAATGCATTGCAGGGGCTCAATTACGTTATATTTACGATGGCAAAGCCACTACTGTGCGTAAACTAATTGTGAAATGGAAATAGCTCCCGTGGCTTCCTTAAGTCTGGTTTGAGAACGTAAACAGTAAACACATCAGATTATATATAAGGAATATTATGTGTTCTAATTGACTAGTAGGAAGACCTTGATGAATTGCTTGATGTATAATAAAACCAAAGCGACTGAATTACTAAGTCACAAAGCAATTCTAAAAAGAGAATAATCTTGCCACGCAATTGATGCAATATCTCTCTACGAGTTTTTTACTAAGCGTGTGGACTTGACTAATTTACTGTGCAATAATAAACTGAACAGATTTGATGGAAAGAATCTTCAGATTTTGATGTGGAGTCTCCGAACAGGGAAGATATTGAAGCATCATACATTTATAGCAGGTGTTGAACAAAAGGAGTAATTGTTTAAGTGCATCACATAGCCCAAGAATAACAAAGGAAAGAGAATCGTGCCACAATCGATCAAGTTTTTTTGGTAGCCGCCTGGTGATCTCGTAATTGTAGATTCTGTTCGTATTACATTCTCAATCAATACTCACTAAATTCATCTTGAGACTGTCTAATCTCCAATATTATGTCAGTAGTAGGCAACTAATAGACAAAAGCTAATTTATGCTTACCTGCTCCATTCTATACGTACTATTTACTGTAGTAATCGATTACTTTGCCTATAATGAAATATGAAAAACAAGCTGAGACAAGAATGTCTTCAACACACATTATTCTATTGCATTCTGCATTCATTGTAATAATGAAATCACGTACGTATAGTACGTAGATGTGTTTTGTGTACTTGTATGATACTCAGCTTGCCCAGCGGAATATGTACAAGAGAGATTTCATCTCATATGGCGTCGTTTGTCTTGATAATGTTTGCAAAAAACAAATAAGTGTTCAAAAGGGAGGATTTTTCAACCACTATAGTCGTTAGTTAAGTCAGATTTTTATTTTTACAAATACCAACCCGTAATCGCCACCTGTAGATATAATAACTGCCAGTGTACATGATTCATATAATTTTCGAAGTTATTAGTTGTTATGTAACACATCATATGGAATTAACCATCAAATATTTAAATAACCGTCTTCTCTCCGTCTATACTTATAGAAACTATTGCAAATTCGTGACTTGCCAAATCTAAACTCATTCCCCTTTCCATTAACTAAAGTATAGCTCGGTCATCGAATGTGTGTTACTCGTACAATGTGTAACTTGGCACATTACTGGAATAGAATATTTAAATACAGAATGCATTGAGACAAATAGACTGGACGACTGGAGACTAGTTTTTATCACATAAGAGATGAGACTGGAAATTAATTGTGTACCTTTCTTTACTCAATATTAATATACATTTCCTACAAAATGAGATTAGTAAACAGGAAAACATCAAAAATGAGATTTGTGTATTTCCAAAAAAAGACCTGTGTAATTACTTAAAATCAAATTCACACTGATATCAGTTTGTTTAGCCGGCCATTAAATTGAAGATTAATGAAAATCTCAACTCAACACAAGTCTCATTTTAATAGTTTGGGGAATACCGACTAACCGTTTTTGCTCTATTTTTTCATTTAAGCTGTGTGTAATTTTTGCCTTTATATGTATTTGTTGTAGCTCTATTGCATAGTTCCATGCTACTAATGTATATTTGCTTATGCCTCGCACGTGAATAAATAATCCTTGTATCCTTGCAGAGACATCATTTCTTTTAGGACTGAATATCAAGCTAATACGGTTGAATTGAAGTAAGTAAATGCTGTTGACGCCAGAAATTGATTAAGTAGTATTAACTATGCGTCTAGTTCTTTTGATGATTGTATAGTGTTAAGGATGCCACCGGAAAATTACAGAGTATAACTCTGTTTAAAAGTGTTGTCTGTGTTCATTCTTCTACAGATTTAAGGAAACTATTATCGTTTGTATGTATTTTAGGTTCTCATCCTCATGATATGCGTCAAAACTTGTTTATAATAAGAAAAATATAAAGGTGAAAAATCTAAAAACATAAATAATGTTTAATAAGTTCTGCCTCAGGAATTCTTAGTAATTTCTAGATATCTAAACTTCACTCTGTCAGCACAGTTTCGTATCATCATGATGGCTGTATTTGTAAGAACAAACCCAGCACAACGAGACAGACATGTGGCAGACAGTGAAGAATTTAAATATAAGTTAATGCATTCAATAAGCGAGCACTAAAATATAATTATCGTCATTATAAACAGTGAGACGAGGTAAAAGAAAGACTTTACAGCTAACGCTAACACTCCTAACACAGAAATGTGTATTTAATTAATGCTTTCCCTTTGCATTAGAGTTACACTCGTCCTCTATCTCATTTGAATTACTAACATTATAAAACTACACATCTCCTGTAGATCTCTTGCTTGCATTCTGCGAATTTAATTATCCGTGTTGGACAATGATGTGTTCTTTCATGAATGCAAAAATTCTCGACTTATTTATGTGTGAATAGATTATCGAGGTACATTTATAAATGCAGTTTCAACACTTGTTACAATCAACAAAACACGTTATAAATGAATAATAAATTTACATCATTGTAATTTACCCTCACACAGGTAAAATTGCCTGTGAGAAAGAATTTTAAAATTAGAATAATGGTCATATTATTAGTGCTACGTTTGTAACGTGAATAAAAGTTTCCATGCACATTTGTATGCTCCTTCCTTTCCATTAATAAATTTGCACTAAATGCTGTAATTACAATGCGAAATGTTAAAAGCAAAGGTATAATATGTTTAGCAATAGTTGTACATAGTTGAAGAATGGAAGAATATAAACGATACGTGTATATTTGTGTAAGGAAATTTTAATTCATTTTTTCCAACCGTTACATAGAATGAAAAATAGAATCCATAAATAATTAAGTACCTATCTAATAAGTACTTATCCGTGCCTAAGTACACATGCATATGGTGCATTAAGTGCACGCAAAGGGTGTGATCGTTTAATTATTAATAATAAACACGTAGTTTGAGGTGACTACCTATGATATGAATAACTAACTAATGGTAACTACACTATGAATTGACTGATTGGTAATTCAAATTATATTACACTTAATAGCTAAGTGAGTTTCCTAGTACAAGTCATGCAATTTTAAGAGAGCTTTTATGTATGCATACATAGCAAAAGCATAAAATATATTTCTACAGCATATTATGTTTGTTTTTATTGTTGTGTTTGCATTGTTATTGTTATGTACTAAAGATTCATTATTGCATTTTTGTTGTTTGTCTATTGCCACAGATGCTACCGCTTCCCAACACTCGATTTTACTCAAATACTCGCTCAATTGTGCAATTCTAGATTCTTCTATTTGAATAATGATTGTATTGCTGAAAGTGTTCAAAGGTGGAATGAGATATATAGCTAGGTATAGCCTTTGTCTAAACACCGATAATGATACGAAGTCAATAATTCAAGCTATTTTTTATGTAAACAAATGTACTTACTTACTATCATGAAGTCACAACGATCAAGTAATAAAAACTTGAAAACCACATTAGTACCTTCAGTAAGGAAGAAAATATTGTGCATAGAGGTAGTAGCTTTTAGCTATTGCATAGGAAGAACATGTATACCTATATAGAAACGGTGAGACAGTCGTTGCGTCTTAAATGTACACACTACCGTCACTGAATTTAAAGTTTGAAATAATTAAGTATTCTATGCAAAGATGAATTGCTCACATGCAATATTTGAGTAAAATATGACGTTGATGCAATCATTTGCGTGCGACTGTGCTGCAAAAACGCATAAAATAATAAAACATACTAATAAGCATTAATTAATCCTTCGTTATACTCCACCTATCGGTAACACAATAGTCATACGTAGTTAGCCCTAGGATAGGTAGTCCGACA